>CATIWQ010406057.1:0-28029 GCA_949673415.1 Euphorbia schlechtendalii | reverse complement strand
AGCGAGATCCCCTCGGCGCTCCCACGCTTTGAAATTAAAGCAAGATAAACAGCTCGCAGGGTCAGATCAGTGAGATTCCCTCGGCGCTCCCACTCTTTGAAATAAAAGCAAGATAAACAGCTCGCAGGGTCAGATCAGCGAGATCCCCTCGGCGCTCCCACGCTTTAAAATTAAAGCAAGATAAACAGCCCGCAGGGTCAGATCAGCGAGATCCCCTCGGCGCTCCCACGTTTTGAAATTAAAGCAATAGATCAGCGAGATCCCCTCGGCGCTTCCACGCTTTGAAATTAAAGTAAGATAAACAGCCCGCACGGTTAGATCAGCGAGATCCCCTCGGCGCTTCCACGCTTTGAAATTAAAGCAAGATAAATAGCTCGCAGGGTCAGATCAGCGAGACCCCCTCCCCATTATCACCTTTAGTCAATTAAAACTATGGGACGCATCAGCGAGTTCCCAGCGGCAAAACATAGCAAGATAAATTAAGGCAGGAAGCAGATCCTCCAAAGCATAGCAAGAAAAGAAAAAATGGGAAATTTCGCTATCTTGACAATGGACCAGAATAAAAATCATGCGCTCATCCTCCTCCCAGCGATCGAGGGGTTCGTCAGGAGGGGCCAATTAGGTAAGATCGTTGATAGTTGAGGTGATCCTCCCGCCAATCTTCGCGAGTTTGCTTCACCTTCAGCTTGTACTTGGCCTTATGACGATCTTGCTTGTACTCGAGTTCTCGCAAGGCTTTAGTTTAGTCTTCAACAATGGTCCTCCAATACAACAGCCCCTTCTCAGAGTCCTCCAAGTTTTTAACTACTTGAGCCCTCCCTTCCTTCTCCTCCTCTATCAACGCCTTGAGCCTCTTCTCCTTAGCCTCAGCGGCAGACTTGACCTTGGCTAGTGCCACCTCATGCTTCTTCTCTATGGCTCGCATTGTGCTCACCAAGTCTTTCCTCTTCCCCTTGGAGTACTCCAAGTCCTTCAGAGCCTGGGCCAACTCCGCGGTTTACTTTTTGCCCCGTTTCCCCTAACCTCCGGGCAGTCTCCTCCAGCTCCGTGAAAGTTTAGCGTTCTAGCTAAGCCTCCTTCAGCCGCTTGGCGCTGCCTTGGGAAGCAGCGTAGGCGGTCTTCACTTGGCGCTGCGCCTCGGTCAGCGCCTTCGCCACCCGATGAGCAGTAGAAAACGCCTTCAAAGCCAAGTGCAACCACATATTACATATCAGGAAAAAAAAACACAACATGAATATAACACAACAGAAATACTTACAAGCAAGGCTTGCTGCTCCACATAGGCCCCTAACTCAGCGGGACCCAAAACACCGAAGCGAGCAGCCTCCCTAGGAAGCTCGGTGTAGCGCCCCAGCTCACTCAGCACCTCTGCCTTGGTCAGGGGTACATCCTCCCCATGGACCTTTCACCACAACTGCAACATATCCAAATAAACTTTAATGATCGATACAAACAAACAAGCAAAGAAAAGGAAACTCGGCCGACGAACTCACCAAGGGAGGATCATATCTGGTCCATTGGACCTGCTCCTCCTCGGTCAGCGGAGCCTTCCCTTTGGAGGACTTCCCTCCCTCATCATCATCATCACGGGGATGCTTCTATCCCCTCTCCCTGATTTCCACGCCCCTTGCAACAGCAGGAGCCTTTTTCCTGGCCACAAGCGCCCCAGCATCGGCCGCAGCAACCGCGGCCCTAGGAGGAGTGGTCTCAATAACCACAACATCCTCCGCCTCCGCTTTTATGGCTCCGTGGGACGCAAGAGGGTCTACGCTCCCCTGCTCCAGCAGCTGCTGAGCCCAGCTCTCAGCGGAAATTTGCATGATCAGCGTCGCTTCCGCTGTCGTAGATGAGGGGCCAACAGCTGCTACTGGCTAAGAAACCTCGGGCGTCTGCATCCTCGCCGTTGCCACTGCAGGAATAATTTTTGGTTTTCACTTAATACGAGCTATTCCTATAAATAACAAAAAAAGCAACAATCAGTTTTTCGAAATCTCATCACTCTCAGCAGTCAAATCGGTAAATACGATGGCCCCTTGATCCATCCAGCAGAAGAGGCCATCGGGTTGACCAAGTAAAAACTCCGTCACACGCCAATGAATGCTGGGCCGAATCCGGCGGACTATCTCGGCCTCTCGGCGCAGTGACGAACTTAAATCTTTGGCACAGCGCCAGTTATAGGGATCCTCTGGATTCCGGTTCCAGCGAGTGTGGAACGGAAACTTTCCATCCTTCAAAGGATTCGGCGCATCCCTCTCAACGTTATCGGGGGCCGGAAATATCCAGAACCACTTGTCTTTGAAATCCCTCACGTGGGATTGCTTTTCCACCGGCTTTGGGGTGGTTTCCCTTGTGCTTCCCCAAAACATAAAAGCCCTGACATGCATCGTGCGGGGCCTGAAGAAGAGGCGGAACACACGCCCTGAGAGGGTAAAACCCAACTCGCGGTGCATCCGCGCCAGAACAGCTAAAACAATCCACGCGTTGGGATGTAATTGCCCAGGGCACAGACCAAATTCGCGCAGCACATCCACCACCCCAGCTTCTAAAGGAAAGCGGAATCCCCAGCGCACTTGCTGGCATACAACTGGCACCAAATCCTCCCTGGGGGGATTCAACATCACTTCCCCCTTCTTCGGGGCTTTCCCCAAAACCCCACGCGAGGACCCCACCAATAATTGAAAAATTTCAGTGGTCTCTTTCTTTTTGATGGTGGTGGGCGTTTGGCAATCCGCCCATTCAGCGGGAAAGGGAGAAGACGATTACCCAACCGCAACTTGGTGGCCCGGAACAGGGCCCGAGCCACCACCCACCACCTCCACCACGCCGGTGGCCTCAGGGCCCGTCAAAGGCTGCATTGCAGAGGGACAAGTATCACGCTCCTCCACCGGTTGACGGTGACCGGCGCAGTGGATTAAGGCACAAGATTCAGACGAAGTTGAAGACATCTTAGCAAACTAAAACGAGGAAAAAACTCACTCAAAGGAAAAGGAAGAACTCCGACAGCAACTTGCGACAAGAGACTAATGAAATTAGAGATCAAAGAGCAACGAATTATCAGAGCAAAACAGGCGAAAAGACAAGAAGAGTACGCATACCCTAATTTATTCAGTAAATCACACGCAAAATGAGAGAACATAGGAACGCCATCATTACTGTAAAAATTGCAGTAGATGTGAAGCGCTGCGTCTACTCAACAGTCGCAGCTCCATCAAAACAACGCTACGTGTAAAGGCCCTAAAGAGCCTTCGTTTGGGCTCGTTGAGGGGGGGACTCTTGATATCAAGGCCCATTAAAAGACCCAAATAACTACATGGGTCAAACAAAGATATACCTCGACACGAACACGCGTTGATACCCTATCGGCATAACATTGAGCCGAGGTAAAGTATTACAAATTAATGACCTTCGGCGTTACCCACCGCGCTTAAGCTGAGACATCATCCTCAGAACCCACGCCGACACTGACACACTTCTCTCTCTCCTCTGCCGCATTAAATGCATTACCGACTGGTAGAGATGAATCATTTAATGCTCTGACGGCGGACAAGACCCCCAAGCGGCTTGCCACACGTGTACCTCTTACAGATGGATCCCACACGTCATCATTACATGCAATCCTATAAATGGTAAGATAATTTCTCATTGTGGAGGTAACTATCATTCTAAGAATACACTAAAATCACATTTCTCAGACACCTAATTAGATCGTCAGAGGGTCTTCGGAGACTTATTTTGCATTACCCGGGAACACTCAAGGACTAGAAGACCATTCCTGAAGGACATCAGGTATTTACTGAAATTACAAACTCTTGAACTAAAATTGTTATGCAAAGTGTAGATATTAAATGATGTTAATAGTCACTTTGCAAGGCAAGTCAATAAATATTGCCAGACAATGCTGTTGCTGAGATGGTGTGCTACTGGGCACCATGTTCCTGTCATTTCCTGGTTATAATTTATATGGATTTTACATGTACTTAAATTTTTTTGTTAGTATTTTTGTTTTCGATCGTTAACACAAGAACATGTATATGGTTTCTACCTGCAGTTGGTGTATTAGCCTGGAACTTGTCTTGTTGTGTTAGGGCTTTAACGGATGAACATATACAGTTTAAAGTAAAAAATCAATTGCAAAGAAAGAAAATTTAGGAGTTGTTAAGATAAGGAATATATAAACATGATTTTGTTGGAAAACACTGTGTTGACTTGTCTAGTATTATGATGTCTTGATTTCGTATATTTTTATATGACCTTAATTTCATCAGAATATGGAAGCTAAAGGAATAAACCCAGGATTGGAGGGCCAATTAAACTATCTTCTCTACTTGTATGCCCAAAAGACGCTTCCGCCCAAGAAGAAGAAGCCAGTCTCCAAGAAGAAAATCAAGAGGGAAAGACTGAACCAGGAGAGTGAAATTTCGAGTGTTTTTCGATAATCCAAGCCCCGGCGCATTGAAGCTGGATCAAACAGGTCTAATTAATATGCGAGTTGTACATAGTTACTTTGTCTTCCACATGGAAAATTTCACTTGTCCTTCGTCGAAATTAGTTTAAATTCATAATATCCATCCAATTATGATAAATTAAATATAAAAAGAATAGGAATGTGGTTTAAAAATTACAGATTCAATTCAAATTTTGCCGCCAAAAAAATTGTGCACAGTGAAATGATAACTTTCTTCGTAATGTTGCTATCATTTCTTGATACCTTTTTTTTGTTGCTTTTAATTTGCAAATGAGAAAAACTTCAATTCTTTGATACATGGCTATGAATACACAATAGAACTTATTTACAATATCAATCCGTCAATAGATAGATTAGGAAGAGAATTTAAAAGCCCTTTGGGAGACTCAGGTTTGAACCTCAAATCCTTTAAAATCCATAGATTATAAAAAAGTTATTAATAAGTGATGGAATCCTTAACTAGGAGTATCGTTATGGCTGCGGGACTTGTGTTGACTATTTCTTACCACCTCCCTTTTTAATTAATTTCCTTTCCTTGAAATTTTTTTAAACAAGTGTCGTCTTAAAATTTCAATGCATATTTTATCCATTTTACCCTTATTTAATGCACATTAAAAATTATAAAAAGAATTAAGTATTCAATTAACTTTTAAATGAACAAAAATCATAAGGGTAAAAATAAGTAATTTTATCATCCTAATTAATGTGATATTGGTATTGGAAAACAACGTTAAAATGATAATTATTTAAGAAGGTAGGGAGTAGTTATTTGAATATCTCATTTAAGCAAAGATAGACTCATAGAAGACCAAAGAGAATTGAGTTTGTAGTACAATTTGGGAACATTATTGTTGATTTTCTTAGTGGAAATGTTACTTATATCAACACTCATATTTGGGATTATACATGCGATAACCGTAGTTTCTGTGTACATACTAAAATAACAGAAAATATTCAATCACCATTTTCTAATTATCAGCAGCCAATAATCACCAAAAAAGAAAAAATATTAGTATGCATCATGCTTTTCATATACTAACACATCTTCTAACAGCAACATCTTAAAATTGTATAATGAGCAGCTATTTGTACTCGAATCAATTTAACTAAACAATCATAGAACCACTAGTTTAGTATACTATCATCATAGTGTGAATTATAGACCATTTCAGACTCAATGAGATACGTCTATTTATCCATACTCTTAACTCAAATGTGAGCATGTTTTGAAAATTGTATGCTCCGTTTTCATCAGTCAATCAACTCCATAAGGGGCCGGGGCTAAAATGTGCGCTCCTAGTAAGCCTTAAAAGGGAATGGCATGTGAAAAAAATTTTGAAAAACATCATCTGCAATGTTCACATATAAAGATTTTGTAACGGGAGAAAGAGGATACTGAAATTCGTCCACAGATTCAACATGTACCACATCATAGTGCACACATAACATAATAATGTTGTTTAAGTAACACAAACAAACTCCAACACAAGATATTTAAGACGAGTATAGACAGGACACAAATTTATGTTCAGATGGGACGAGCCATAGCTTGTTCGACAGGTGGCGTCATGAACAAGACAGGGTGTGCATTGAAGGCTGGATGAAGGACCCTGCGGCGAATCTCGCGGCCTTCCTGGCAGAGGGCACATGCATGGCACAGCACGTGAGTTGCAAAATCACATGCCCTTTCACAATTCTCGTGCTGTACATCATCTTCCACGCAGCTCCCACAGCACCCGCATGACCTGTCAAGTGCCTCCCAGCTTCCCTGTAAATGAGGGTAATATTGTTATCTGCCGTGGCACCAAACACTGTCTTCTTTCTTCATTCTCTAGATTACTGCCTTAGCTTTGTAATTCCTCTTTCAATCATATATTCTCAGTTATATTTCAGTTTCATGTTGTTCCTATATCCCATTTCTATCATGCATGATGTAGCAAAAGGTTTACCCTAATCTTTTCGAGTTTCGTTTCCCATAAGATTTCCAAAAGCTACTTTAAAATCAATTTCATCGCCAACGCAAACTTTTAGTGAAGCAAAATCACATCCAAATTGAAGATGTCATAAGACAATAGGTCAAAAGACAACTCACCTCCAAGTTAAATCTGCGACGAATAGCAGTACGGGTAGGATATGAAAACCATGGGGCAAGACTGTTCCAACCAAACAAGGAATTGCCAAGAAAGTAGAGGCCAGTGTAAGGCAAGCAATGATTGGCAAACGTTCCAGCACTCGATCCAAGCCTCTCCGCATTAGTTCCATACAGCACACATGGGGCAATGCTTCCAAGAAGGCCTTCCAATAAGTTCAATCAGTATTAATTATTAAAACAATCATGAGACTGCAACCACAGCATTCATCAGACTCATTACACAAATCAGCTGCAAATGCAGTCCAACTGTAACATTATACGGAATCTAGACCCCTCAGATACTAGAGCTGAAGTGAAATGAATGCATAAAACGTAAGGAAACAAAGCAATCAAAGTGACTGAAACTATGATCAATCTATTTTTTCTATGGAGAAACTGCAAAACAAACTTAGAGCTACCACATTGGACATACATGAAGGATAAAGCACAACACAAGCTTAAAGCTTTTCAATTGTGAAAGACCTCAAGAACGTTAATGAATTGAAACACATAAAATATAATATCATGACACAAATAAAAGGATGTTAATCAATTAACCCTGAAAACGAGGACAATTATATCCAATTAACCCTCCTTTATTTCATGATCGAAGAACAGACTCTCTACTAGCAGAATCAGAAAAAAAATTAGTGGAAGCAAAAGCGGAGACTTACAAACTTCAAGATCACTGCTGCAAAACTCATCGTTCCGACCCATACAAGAGAAGAGGCCGGAGCTCCACTGAGTCCGACCCAAAGGCTCACCAACGACGCTCCCGTGAGTCAAGGGCAACCCATCAGCTGTCCACCCAAATTCAGGCTGACCCGATTCGGGAACCGGCGCCGATTTCTCAACCGACAATTTAGAAACAGCTTTCTCGTCGGCAACAATTGGGGCTGGCTGCTTGACTTTTTCCTCGAGGCTCTTGTTCAAAAGAGGACTCGATTCCTCGCGATCTTTGCCGTTGTCGAAACTCCCATTGTCGCCGTTAGCCATTCCTAGTAGAGAGAGAGAGAGATCAGAGAAAAATTGGAGACGGAGCGATGAAGAAAGAAGAGAAAAAAGAGAGAGTTAAAGAGGAAATAGAAGTCAAGTTGACAAGAGAGATAAAACGCGGACTCTTATATCATCTATTGTACTACTATTATTTTACTTTTTTTCTTAATGTATAAAAAAATATAGCTATTGCATTAAAACTAACATATTTTATTTGATTTCTTGCAAATACACCATCAAATTTACAAAAACGGACATGAATTTGATAATATTTCTAGGGTTTTTTTTTTTTTTTTGTAAATTATTTACCTTTTTATTATTTATTATTGAAAAAATCAATTTAAGATTAAATGGAAAGTCGTTTAATTTTTTTTAATGTCTTGTTCATAAAGATTATCATGTTATTAATGTGACTATCTATTATAACCAAATAATCTTAAACCCTAAAATTCAATAGAGATGCCCTATTTATCTTTAATGGCCAAACCTGTTTGGGTGATTGCAAATACGTATCACCTTCCATTTACTTGCGTATATGTTGTCTCCAATTTGTTTATTCTTGATTTTTGTTGGTCGTTTTTAACCATGACCTGGATAATTTGTATTGTTTTTTCAAACCAATGACATTTGTTATCCAAAAACTTATTTCACAAGTTTTCAAGAACATCAACTTTTGACATTTAAGAATAAATGTCAAAAGCCCTTAAACAATGTGGCCATAAACTTAAAATAAATTTTGCTCAGCTCATAAAAAATTTTAAAAAACCGTGATCTTATTCATTTTAATCTTTTCAATACATGATTTACGAAAACATCAATGTTTAGTGTTTTAAGCCACTTGAAATACTTAAATTCAAGGAATTAGATGTAATAGATGTTCAAAGGATAACATTGAACATGAGAGTAATGTTTATATCCGCGTAACTTTTATTTTTTAAAAATTAATACAAAATATAAAAGAACTGATATTATAAATTTGCACGAACAGTTTTACTCTAAATTTGGAGAAATTATGTTCATCCTCCATAATTTAGAGGAATATTTGAAGTGGCATCGGGGTCATCCCACTCCAAACAAAAAACAAGTTTAACCAATTTAGAGTCAGGTTGACTCAACGATTTAAGTCAACAATCGTTTTTCTACCATCATTTTAAAAAAGAACTCAATTGATATGTTTTATATGTCAGTTTTTTAACGAATCATTATATTAATCAAAAGTATATTCATATACGGGAAGATTTTAAGCCTATACAATTATCTAAATGTTTATAAATTATAATCAAGTTGAAAAAATATTTATAATCTTTGCACATTTTAATTTAGTCTCACACAACTTGTTATTAGTTAATTCTAGGTTATTTTAATAAAAATGGTTAAAATAAGTTCATGCACCAAGCTCCTTCTAGTTTCAGCTCAAATTTTTACTGAAATAAAATTACTTCCAGATTGTTATAATTTTTTTAATGTTATATTGGCATTCTATAAGGTTGGTTGTAAAGTTAATTCTTTCAAAAAAAAATAAGTTTAGGTTTTAAATGTATAATAAATAAGTTTCAATAATTTAAATTACAAATTTAGTGCAGATTAGTCTATCTTTACGAGCACACCAACTTTAAGGAAGCCTAATCGTCTGAAATTGGATCTGTTCACAAAATCAAAAGGCATGTGTATGTATAGAATTTATTTATCTTTTAAAAACAGAAATTATGATGAAAATGATCACTGGAAAAAAGTAGCAATTCATATATGACATGTACATACATATCAAGATTCAAGATACAATCTACCACTAATTACAATTACATAAACTTTAAAAAAAAATTGGAAAAAAAAACTCCAACCTGGTGCAACACAAAGTGAAACCGCATTTACACATACAATATTGTGAAGATCATATCCCTATTTCTTTATTATTTTACAAATTGATTACTATAATTTTTCGACTAATTTTTTTAGATGAGCCATACCAAGACCGGATATTTACAAGGAGTACAGTGCTACAGTAATTTTGTGAAAACAAAAAATTATATAAAACAACATTTTTATAATGATGTTTTCCCAAATTTCAAAAAGCTTTTTTCACGGGACAACAACTTTTGATTTTAGGAAAGCAATTTCAAACCGAAATCATTAAGAAGGCTTATAATAGATACAACCTCTAACTAACCATGTATAAAATTAATTAATCAGAAACAACTGATTCTAGCTTTTTGCTGCAATAATTTCCAAAACGGTCGTTGATCATCCATGGATTTTCTTATCCTGCAAATGCACATGCAAACCAAAAAAAATCAATAAAAGAAAAAAACAAAGAAAAAACTGTGACTAGGACTAAAATTGAAATCGGAGTAACATCTGATTCCGTCTTTTTTAAGCATGAGTACACAGTTTTTGGATTGAGAGTAGGGCTAAAAAACTGTGGGTCGACTCGAAGGCAGTTTAATCTTACATTAAGTTGATTGGAATTTGATGATCCAGTAGATTTGGGAGAAAACGACATGGCGTTTTGGGAATTGATGCCGTGATAATGACCACGATGACCAGGCGGAGGCATAGCTGAAGAATGAGTCTCTGGACCTCTGTAATCTATCTCATATATTTCTGAATCTGCTGCTCTTTCAAATCTCCCTTTTCACAACTCAAAAAAAAAAATCTGAATGTTAGCAAATTAAAACTGTATATTAGTTTTATTAATGATAAAATAGAACGAACCTGTAGGAAGGTGAGGCAAAGCAAGGAGTAGAAGGAGAAAGGAAGAGACGATGGTAGACTTGAGATCCATATCTGATATGATAACAAAATAAAGTGAAATTATGTGGTTTTTTATTTATATTTAAAACAAGACAGAGAAGAAGGGAAGTAATGTAGTTCTGATTGAAGGAATGAATTGAAAAATGGTCACAATCCAAACACACCAAGCTGTAGCAAGGTGAAGATGTGGACATGCTGGTTTGCTACATTTATGAATGTTTCCCATTTTTTTTTTTTTTTATATATATATATAGTGATTATTTTGCCTCTAATCAAATTTGGTTATACATTATATCATTCGTTTAACCGTAACAATAAATAAAGTAGTTACATACTCATTTACATCCAATGGTTACTTTGAAAAATAAATACCCGTAAAACCCTCTAATGAGGTAAAAACCCTTATTAAAAGAATAAGAACATATATATTTTCCAAACTTTAATATTGTATTTATTCAGAAAAAACATTGTATATTATACTAGACCAATAGTCAAATTATCGTGTTTTTTTGTTTATACAATTTTGAAAAATATTTAAAAAGTAAAATGCAAGTGATTTTAACTAATGTTATCAATACCGTACCGGACACGATACCGGTGAAGTTAATGGTACGTGGTATCACCGGTATCACCGGTAATACCGGATTGATGAATTTTTTTAAAAATAATGTAGTATTTAAATAATAAATATCCTTAACAAATTTTCAAATTTTAATTCTAACAAATCTTTATCAATTCTAGGATTTTACTTTTTTTATTTTGATTTTGAAATGAAACGTAACGATAAAAGCAAAGAACTTGAACGGGAAGCTTTTAAATTAAAGTTTAAAATTTTTTTTTAAAATACCGGTTTAATGGTTTAACCGGTATAAACTGGTAGGATGCGGTTTTCTTCAAAACCGGTAAAGTACTTCAACCCGACCGTATACTTGACCGGTATCCGATTTTACCGGTTGAACCGGCAAGTACGGTACGGTTTTAATAACACTGATTTTAACAATGAATCATTCATACAACTATAAGTTTTAGTTCGATTTTGAAACTTGATTATTCTAATTTCAATTTACATAATCATGGCTTTTTAAAGCCGTTTTTTTAAAATTCATACCCTCACTTTTAAAAAATACAAATTTATATATAAAAATAAATTACCTGTTAAATAGTTCTTATTAATTTTTATAATAGCCTAATACATTGATGGATTTTATAAATATAATTAATGGTCAGAAATAAGTTTTATTTATAAATATAATGAATATATTTCAATTCATGATGCTTCATAAAACATGTGCTTGGGTATATCATGGCGGTCCTTAATAATAAATTATATATTAACATAATTAAATTAATTAATAATTCGTTCAAAAAATTAATGTTCACCTATTGTTAGAGGAAATCATGAGTAAAAATAAATTTATTTGTAGAAAGCAGGTTCAGGATTTGACATTTTCGGGTCCTGCGCAAAATAAAAATAGTTTTACCCTTTAAATAAAAATATTGCATAAAACAATATGCATTTGAATAATAACTTGAAAACATAATTAGCTATTATCAATATTTATGAGAAAAGTTGTAACTGAACAAACAAATATGGAGTAACAAAATTGATAAGGCTAATTATATAATGACTTTGTGAATTATTTTGATTTAACAGTGATAAGAGATAAAATGAGATCCATTTTATCATAAAAAAGTCAACATAACCTACCGTTACGAAAGATAAGTGTGAGAAGGTGTCTCTCACGCGCCTATCTTCAGAATTGTTGATCTTGCGTAGCCCACCTTGCACAGTGGTCGGAGTTTGCAAAACAGGTGGTTACTACGGGGGACTAGCCGTGTGACTGGCGTAGCTTCTCCGATGCTTGAGTTAGCGACGGAATTAAGAGAGGAGGCAAAAAGTAAATATTGAGAGTATGAGAGTTGCGTACCTTTAACATATGGTTGAAGGTCTATATATATATAGGAGGTGTAGGAGCCTCAAGTAGTGATGGAAACAATCTCTATCACTAGTGGCTCAATCCTATTTGAAATGAATCTCTTGTTTAAAGAGGTAAAGTCCACCTAGGACTGAATCTTTTGTTGGTTGGATAAGTATGGGAGATGACCTGGCATCTCTACGCTTGGGGAAGGCTCATTGCGTTATCTTAATCACCTGAGGGATTGTGTGGATGAGTGGTGAGCACATGATGGACAAGTGGTGACCACACGGTGATGGACTAATGGTGATCACGCACATGATGACTGCGTGGATGAGTGGTGACCACGCACATGATGGACAAGTGGTGACCACACGGTGATGGACTGGTGGTGACCACGCACATGATGGACGGGTGGCGACCACGCACATCAAGGACGGGTGGTGACCAAGCACATGATGGATGGATGGTGAAAACGCAGTGATGGACGAGTGGTGACCACCTACATGATGGACGGGTGGTGATAACGCACATCATGGACGGGTGGTGACCACGCAAATGACTAAACCATACTGGGTTATCAGAAGCTCCCCCATAAGTATGGGAAAGTCCTTCTAGGCCTTTCTTTGACTGAGTAAATACTTCTTGTTACTAAGACTGCGCCACTTGAGTCTGCATTGCTAGTCTCGCTCATGAATTTGACTGAGTGGGTGTTGGTTCTTCTGCTCCTAAGCGTCATATGGCAGGGCTCCTCAACGATTCGTCTGCTATGGCTTATCGATCCTCCAATCAGTCTACACTTCTGTAATTGTTCTTTTACATAGTTTTTATTTTTTACTGACCACCCGTCTTGTTATGTTTTAGGTGATATCAAGGATGAGTGAGCTCATACGGCAAGTTCGCAAAGACTCCCGCTTCGAGATGAAGTACAAGACAGCATTGGATCGGGTTAAGGATCTTGAGACCAAGCTCGCTATCGCTACACCGAAGGCGGAAGAGGTTGAGAATGTCCAGGTGAGGGCGAAGAAAGATGCTGAGAAGGTGGTTGAGGCCGGGAGGAAGCTGGAAGAGGCATCTGCTAAAATTGATGAGTTGGAGCAGACTTTGGCTAAGTTGGAGGAAGACAAGAAGATTGTTGTGGCAGCGGCCGAGGTGATCACCAACAAGCTTATCGTATGTTGCTATCTCTATGTGCTTCTTACGAGCCAGGCTCTTCACTCGGAAATACAGGATGACCTCGTCATGGAGGTGGATTGCCCAAGTTATAAAGGCTTGGATGATCACCAAAAGGAAAAAGAGCGCCAAGATCTGGCTGATCAGGAGACAGATAGAGTTGTTCCGAATGGTGAGGAGTCAGTGATTCCTCCAATCGAGCATTTTGAGGAGCCGAATGCCAACTCTTCTCTTCCTTCTCATTAGATTTAGGATATTTTGTAACTTATTTTGCAATCTGAGCCTGTATGGCGTTGATTTTTGTATGCCCTTGTGGCCATTAACATTTGGTCCTGTATGACCCGTATTTAAATATTTATTAAGTATTTTTTGCTTCTCAACTCTTATTATTTCACTTTGTTTGTTGCATTATCTTTTCCATATCATGCTTTTACCAAACAAAACCAAAAATAACAAAGTTAAAGCGAGTCATCTTTAAGATTCTTAAAATGTATAAAGAGGCTATAATCGACCACCGTATTGAGCCGCGTAGTGAATAGTAAGGGCTGGGTGCGCGAAGCCCGTGTGCTCAACCGTCCCTTAGTGGATCATTGCCCTTTAGGCTATTATGTTCCGTAAGAACTTTTAACGAGATGAGTGAATTTCAGATAGTGTGATCAGTATTACTAAATTGCACAAGTATATTGAATAACTTCTTTTTCATTAAAAAGAGTAAAAAGATAACATCAACCGGTGTCTATGGATCTGTTTATCCGGCTTATGACCCATCAGGGAACGGGCACCTCATTAAAAACCTTGTATGGAAAAAACCCAATGGGAGAAAAATCCATATTAAGGAAAAGAGTGCACCCGGTTGTTCCCTATGGTCAAACGGTTGCAAAGTATTGCTTGAGAGGGGCTATTTTCCATCCATCTCTCTCAACCTATAGGTGGCCGGTCCAACGACCTCATCAATCACATAGGGGCCTTCCCAGTTGGCTTCTAGCTTACCTCTTCCTTCCGACTTTTATGAGGCAGACGAGTCTCTTAAGACTAAGTCTCCTTCTGAGTCAGTTTTAAGCAAGATGAGTATGTTTCGTGAGCTACTCGGGGGTTCCCAATGATGACAACTGCCCCCCAGGTGGTGGGAATTTTCATTACCAACCTTCTCATAGAGATCAGGGAGTTGGTGTCCAAGAGAAATGGTCTTCCCAAAATGACATTGTAGGCGATAGGGATTTCGACCACAATGAATTCTACTTGTGCTCGCCACTTATGTTCTTTTTCCCCCATTTTAACTTCTAAGCTCACCTGTCCCAATGCAGGAATCGTGTGACCACTCAGCCTTACAAGTGGCAAGTAACTGGGGAACATGCGATTTTCTACAAAGAGTAAGTGTGCTAAGGCTTGTTTAGTGATTAGATTGACTGTGCTGCCCGTGTCTACTATGACCCGTTTAGCTTTGTAACCTTCAATGTCAGCTTCTATCACAAGTGGGTCAAGTATTGGGCATTTGACCATGTTGTACTTGGTGAATAAATCTTCTTCTTCCTTGTCCACTGGGTTGCTTTGATGATGTTTACGATTCGGGTCTGCCACCAATCATGAGGATCACTCCTTTGTTCCATCGTTTGGGTGATCTCTTATCTTCTTTATCTCTATTGTCCTCTTCTTTCGACCTCTTGGTGATGCCTTTGACGAATTGTTCCGGCTTGCCCTCTTCGATGAGTTGGTGAACTTCATCTACAAGGATTCGACATTCATCCGTGTTGGTGGCCCTTGGCCCTAGGGAACTCACAATACTTGCTCATGTCTCGTCCTAGTTAGAACTCGGCGGTTCCCCTTGGGTAATGGAGGCTTCTTCTATCGCCACCCTTCTATATGGCGACTAGGATGTCACTCAAGGGGGTGATTAATGATGGTCTCTCACTTGGTATGAGGCTGATATAATCCTTTCTACTGTTTGCTCTCGGGTTGCTATCCCTCCCCCTGCTAGATCTTTGGTCTTCAGACCTAGGGTGGCTATTAGCCGACTGGTCGTCCATAGGATGTTGTAGCTCATCGATCTCAATGTGTCCCTTTGCTATGTTCATCATTTGTTGGAGGTCAACCGGGTTCCTTTGAACGAATTCTGCCTTCAGTCGTTCATTACGAGTTCCTCTGATCATGGCTTCCTTTACAATGCTGAAGTCAATGTTTCGCACTTGGAGGCAAGCACGGTTGAATCATTCGATGTAGGTTCATAACGGCTCGTTGTGGTCTTGCTTGATGTTGTGGAGTGTTCTCGACGAGGTTCCGATTGGTATGGAGCCAATGAACTGTGTGCAAAATTTCTACTGGAGTTCCTCCCAGCTGTTAATGGAGCCGGATGGCAAAGCATCGAACTAATAAGCGGCTGGCCCTATGAGGGTGTTTTGAAAATATCGGTACGCATGGGCCTCGGAGAAGTGTGCCATGTCCATCTTGTTTTTAAAAGTTTTAACATGGGTTCTGAGATCTATATCCCCGCTATTGTTGTCAAAATAAGGGATTTTGGTGTATGGGTAAAGCGACTCATTTTGGATCCGAGCGCTGAATGGGGAGTAAGATGCTGTTAGGAGGGGCTCGTGTATTGTCACCGCCAAGTGGTTAAGTCCCTCTCTAAACATCTTTATGAATTCAGGGTCATTGAGGTACCTTTTTTCTAGCCCTTGTGGCTGAGGCACTGGTTGGAATGGTGACAAGGGTGCTGAATGAGGGGGAGGTGGAGGTGGTAATCCTCCATTTTACCATGAGTGGTGGTAAGCCGGGTGGAAGGTTCCATTCAAGTGACCAAACGGCGTCTGGTTGAAAATTGGTTGTTGAGGGATGTCGGGACGCTTGACTAGTCCCATCAGCTTTGCCCATGATGGAGTGGATGGTTCATCACCCTTCGGCCTTTTCGGTTCTTGAGGTAGATGATCGTCGAGTCGCTGCTGCAAGGGAGTGGAAAGGACGGGTAACCTCTAATGGGGAGTGGTGGAGACTAGTGGAGTGAATAATCCAGGCGTGGTGAATGAATGGGGTAATTGATACCGTTGCGGCCGGATGGGTGGATACCCAATCATGGGGTAGCTACTTATACTGTTGTTACATGCCCCACTGATCATGTGGTCGGCCATCAACGTGCCATCAGAGCCACTTAGTAGTCCTAATAGATTGCGTCTTATCTGAATTTGATCCTCTAGCGTCATCTTGTACTTTTGTGCCACGCTTTCAAAGAAGGTGACACTATTTAAGGCATGAGGGGTATGGACGTCGGAGTGTGACGTGTTGTGGGATGACATGGTGGCCATTGTGGATGTCATCGAGGTGGAAGTGGAGGTAAGTTACGTTTCTTCGCTTCCTGTGATGGTGATTTCGCTGGCCATGGTTGGAGTTTGATGTTCGTTCGCTAGAACAAAAGTTTCGAATTCTTGTGGAAAAAAAATTTCTTTTGTTCCACGCTCACCGAACCACTGAAAGATTAGTGTGAGAAGGTGTCTCTCACGTGCCTATCTTTAGAATTGTTGATCTTGCGTAGCCCACCTTGCATGGTGGTCGGAGTCTGTAAAATAGGTGGTTACTATGGGGGACTAGCCGTGTGACCGGCGTAGCCTCTCCGATGCTTGAGTTAGCTACGGAATTAAGAGAGGAGGCAAAGAGTAAATATTGAGAGTATGAGAGTTGCGTACCTTTAACATATGGCTGAAGGTCTACATATATAGAAGGTGTAGGAGCCCCAAGTAGTGATGGAAGCAATCTCTATCACTAGTGGCTCAATCCTATTTGAAATGCATCTCTTGTTTGAAGAGGTAAAGTCCACCTAGGACTGAATCTTTTATTGGTTGGATAAGTATGGGAGATTATCTGGCATCTCTACGCTTGGGAAAGGCTCACTACGTTATCCCAATCACCTGGTGGGACTGCATGGATGAGTGGTGATCACGCACATGATGGAAGAGTGGTGACCACGCACAGGCCCGGTCCTCACAAATTGAGAGCCCTAGGTAAAATAATATAAAACTATTAAAATGAGCCCTCGGTAAAAAAATTATGATAAAAATTAACTATTTTGTTAATACTAAGATTCGATCCCATAACCTTTTATATCTATAACAAGTTTCTTACTAATTCATCTACAATTAATTATTGTTTAATTTTATCTTTTTAACATTAACTATTAAAATTATTTAAGAAATATTATTTTTTGGGCCCTTTTTGACTTGGGCCCTGGGCGGTGGCACTTGTTGCCCACCCTCCAGGGCCGGCCCTGACCAAGCACATAATGGACGGGTGACGACCACACACATCAAGGACGGGTGGTGACCGAGCACATGATGGATGGATGGTGACAACGCAGTGATGGATGAGTGGTGACCACCTACATGATGGACGGGTGGTGACAACGCACATCATGAATGCGTGATGATCACGCACATGACTAAACCATACTGGGTTATCGCGTTATACTCAGATAAAAAAATTAGAGCATGACATTTATAAAAGCTCGAGTAATATTTTTTCTACACATTAAAAATTAGAACAAATTGAAAGAAATTGGAGTCCCTCGAAATTATGGGCCCGGTAAATGGCGCCGGTGGTGGACTACCCTACTCCGTGTAGAATGTGTGTAGACAATATGTTTGGTGATATAATTATATAAAAATTGCATATGTAATTGGGTGGTCTAGACAGGTCATGTGTGGATATTATTGTCATGTCTTCTTGACTTAAATGACTTTTAATTAGTTTTGACTGGCTACTTAGCTTATTGCTTACCTTGGCAGGACGTTTTGCCCTTTTGAATCTATTTTTTCAGTTTGAAATTCAGCTATGTATTTTAATTTTAGTTTAGTACAAGAAACAAAACTAGTGTTCATGATGCCGAATCTGCTAGAATAAATCTGGGATAAGTTTAGAATTGCTTTCTCAAATTGTTTTTTCGAAAAGTTTCATTTTCATGATTTTATAAGTTGTTGAAAGAAAAAATGTCCAGAAATAATACCAAGCACTCTTACTTAATTAGTATAAAGAGACAAATTCTTTTTTCAAATGACAACATATGATGTTCTATTAAAAATTTGTAAGTAAAGTAGTTCAAGAATCATGATAGCGGCTCTAACAACAATTTCAAATAGGCCATTAATGTGATGATTATAGGCTAAATAGAACTTCAAAAGCAATACATGATATATTATGAGTTTAATGCATTGTAGTTAATCAAACTTGTCATGAACAATTCAATGTCTCCTATATTTTCAAGGTGACCCCCATAAATCCTCACATATTAAAAAAATTAAACTAACCATAAACAAATATGTGAAATCATATAGGAAAATTGATGCACTTTTTGAAAGTTGAGGATACTATATAATCACTTTAAAAGTTCATAGGAATTATAAATTTTTTGAAACTAGTTCAGGTTTCATCGAAATCACATGATGTAGTGCTTAAGTGGCCAATCTGCGAGCAATATATCTCAACTACTATCAATATCGTACCATTATTTCACTTCAGAATGATATATTTCCTAAGCTCTTGGCTTTTACCTATTGTATAGGTCAATGAGTGAAAATTCTAATAATTTTGATCCACTCATAATTATATGGAACAACATGTTTTCATGATAATATTAAGGTAAAATAATTTACATGGTAATAGTAGTCGGATGTCTCGTTAAACTTTCAAAAGTTTCGATCAATCTTATGAACTTGGTAAAAATGTACAAGTTTGCACTCCTCCTAATATCATATTTTGACATGTGATGTTGAGAGGGTTAAGCGGTTTGCTTTTTTCATATTGAGACGGGTATATATCTTGTTCTTTTATAAATCGAGGATGACATCCGACTTTTATTGCAAAGGGTATAATGATATATTTGACTTAATATTAATTACTATTAGCGGGCCAAAAGTGTACAAAGAAAATATAAGTTAGTAAACGTCTTTTTACTTAAAATAAGTGATGTGGACTATAATGATTTTGT
Organism: Euphorbia schlechtendalii; assembly: GCA_949673415.1. NCBI lineage: Eukaryota > Viridiplantae > Streptophyta > Magnoliopsida > Malpighiales > Euphorbiaceae > Euphorbia > Euphorbia schlechtendalii. The sequence continues at coordinate 8,632 of CATIWQ010406057.1, read as the reverse complement.
TTTTAACAAAATAAACATTATTATATCTCTTATTATCATTGATCCAATGATATAAGGGCAGACTTTGCTTTCAGAAAGTATTTACCATAAAATTTGTTTTCAGATGAAAATATCAACTCTGCTATTTCCATTGTTTTATTTCATGTTTTCCACTTTTAAAGAGAAATTGATTGAATTAAAAACAACGATGCAGAAAGATTTAACAAGTCAATCAAGAAATAATTGAGAAAAAGATGACAAAAATATGTCTACAATTAATATCTTCTCCAAGTTATCCTTTTCTTTCTAATGAATACAACAAATTTTAGCCGGTCTTACAGTTAGTGAAGCGTTTGCTTAGAGTCTCACAAAATTAAAGGACCGATATTGTTTTCTATATAAAGGTAATAATATCATGTTTTTTTTTATTAAGAAAATATACTCCTCATCATTAATTAACTAATTAAATAATATCATGTTTTTTCTTTTTATTAAGAAAATATACTCCTCATCATTAATTAACTAATTAATCAAGTATAATTATTATCATTAAATGATAATTAACTTTTCATATTGTTGATAAAAATTTTATGTATTTATTCTTAATTATATTTTTGTTCGTCAATTAAGTTTTGTTTGCAATTTTAAGTTTAAACATAGTAATTTTAGATTCGTAATCACATTTTTTTTTTTAACATTTTCGCTTTGGGCCCAGAAATTCGTAAGACCGACCTTTAACGCTGTGAAATTCCTTAAATAATGGTTTATGAGAAAAATTCATTTTAAATGGAAAAATATAATTAAATAAGAGAGTTAATGGTGCTTACGGGGAAATGCATCTTTTCCTTTATATATATTGAAGGCTTAATGTATCTTGAACCTCCTGAACTTGTTCGTAAATTCCGGATTCCCCCCTGAACTTTGAAATGTTCTCAATGCCCTCCTGAACTTGTTTAAAAGTTCTCAATTTCCCCTTGAACTTGTCCCTAAACTCTGGATTCCCCCCTGAACTTTGAAATGTTCTCAATGCCCCCCTGAACTTGTCTAAAAGTTCTCAATTTCCTCTTGAACTTATCTTAAAATTTTCAATTTGCAAAGAGAAATCTGATTCGGGTGTTAAATAGATGGAAAACGATTTAGGGATTTGAACTTTTTCAATGTTAGAATATTAACATTGGGATATCTATTTTTTTTTTAATTTTTTTAAATATTTTTTTTTCATTCACGGCTCTTTAGCGCAACTTGTCACGTTGCATTGAGGGGGTGTTGGAGAACGTTTAGACAAGTTCAAGGGGGCATTGAAAACATTTCAAAGTTCAGGGGGGAATCCAGAGTTTAGGGACTAGTTCAGGGGGAAATTGAGAACTTTTAGACAAGTTTAGGGGGCATTGAGAATATTTCAAAGTTCAGGGGAGAATACAGAGCTTGGGGATAAGTTTAGGGAATTCAAAATGCATTAGGCTTATATTGAAACTTAAGAAATGAAGTGACACACATGTATGCACACAGACACACATGTATTATGTACATATCATATTTTGATTTAAATCATATGTCTCAAATTAGCTACTTTTTTTAAAAAAAAATTAAACCCCCAATAAAAATTAACTTTGCTATTTATGAATTGATTTTATAATTTAAAATGCTCACGTCAAAATTATTATTATATCATCGTGATTCAATGGGTTTGGGCCGGGGAAATTAGTTCAGGTCTAAAAGTCCTTGGCAGGATGAGAAATCAGATGGTTATTTTGAATTTTTTATGCTTATGAAAACCAATAATTTGAGACACCATTACCCATTTTCCAGAGTACATTTCTGCAATTTTCAGCTCTTATTTTTTTCAACTCTATTTTTGTCCCTACATCACAGATTCTGTAGCATAAAAATAGAATGTTAATACTAAAACAATTTAAGCGAGTTGGACTCTGACACTTTGAAAATTCATCTTTACATTTCTACTATTTTAACTTCTTACACTGCTTCTCATATATCTTGTCACTGATTTGGGTCTTTGAATTTTATCAGTATTTTACAAATTGAAATTCATGTACAAATTCTACAGCAATGTCACAAATTCAAAACCGAAACTCCGAGAGTTACGATTGATTATGTTAAGGATGACGCAAAATATTTCATTCAATTGTGCATTATTATATACAAATTTTAGAAATTTACATGTACATATTCACAATGGCTAATTTAAGACTTAAATGACTTGTAACGGTATGCATTATAGAATCTCGTATTAATATTTTTCATATAATTCAAGAAAAATTCTAGTTTCCGACTAGGCGATCAAACATGCAAGCCTATTCTCAGTGATTTATGTACACTATAAGGCTCTGTTCTTTTCAACTTATTCAACAGGCTATTCAGTTCAGTTCAGTTTAAGTTTATATATTATTATAAATATAATTAAAGTAATTATAAATATATATATTATTAGAATGAGAAAATAAAACAAAAATATTAATCATAAATAAAATAAATAGTAAGTAATAAAAGTTATTTAAGAATATTATCAATAATATGTTAAAACTTGATTATTTATTATCGTTAACAATAACTTTGTTCGATAATAAATAAATAGATAAAATAATTAATTTATAAAGTATTAAAAAACATATTCATTACGATTTAAGAAATTTACAATATTATAATTCATGGTTAGGTTAATTTTTCTAATTTAATTTTTCTAATTTAATCAGCATTCATGTCGTCATCTTCACTATCCTCTTCGACACGTTGGATATTGTTTTGGTTCATCTCCCAAATTTGTTGTACAATAGAATTCCTGCTAACAATATAATTGAGAAATATTACAATATTATAATTCATGGTTAAGTTAATTTTTTCGATTCAATTTTCGTCCATGTCGTCATTTTCACTATCCTCATCGACATGTTGGATATTGCTTTGGTTCATCTTTCAAATTTGTTATACAATAGAATTCCGCACTACAAACTTAATTACTTTTTTCATTTTGTAGTCTTTTTAATTAAATTACATTTGTCCCAAAATAATATTACAAAGTGGTTTTTGTTAATACTAAAAAAGTTAAGGATCCAACAAAATATCATAATAAAATTAATGAAATAAAAAATATAATATTATAAAGTTAAAAAGTAACGTTGTTATTATTGATATAAATAATTATTATTGAATTAAGTTTCGGTTCATTTTCAGTATGTTCAGTTCAGTTCAGTTCAGTTTCAGTTGAAAAGGACATAACCTAATTAATTGTCATATGTAATTTTTTTTCTTACAGACCTTTAACATTTTAGATTGTGGTTAAAGAAAACACGGTATGATGTCAATTTATCCTCAAATTTGTTATGTAGTGAAAATGAGCCATTGGCTAATTTCATCAACCAAAAGTGGTTCTTTCTTTTAAGAAATTTAAATCGAACATTTAAAGCCAAATTAATGGAACCTTTTTCACTACCATTAATATTAATTGGTTATTAATTAAAAACAGATCTTGAAGGCTACTCCACAATAAAACAAATCCACTTGACCAGGTGTAGGTGCAAACAACAGTTTAACAGAACACCTAATTTGGATCAATGTTAAAAGTTACAACCAAGTGGGTCACCTCGTATGTTTTCAATTTTCAGTCTTTTTCAATACTATACCATGAAAAGTTCGGTGACCATATCCAAAGGAAAATATTTTTTGATTAAGTGAATGTACATTTCTTTCATTTTTATGTTATCTAATAAGTATTATTTATGATTATTAAACAATTATTTCATTTAACTTTTTAAAACAGGATATTTATAAGTGAGTTATTAACATTAGTAAACAACAATGTACTAATCAAATTCAACAATCAATTTTGGAAACTATGATGACAGGGGATTACTTGGACGAATCTGATATCGTGATAACATTATTAGATTGAAATATTTTGGTGATTCTACCAAATTTTCAATCGGATAAAATCATAATGTTTGCACAAGAATTTAGAATGCGAAAATATTATTTTTTGAATAAAAAATTATATGACCAATTTCAATTAATCATATTTGTCTAAGAGAAATGTCCCAAATGCATGAATTTTTGGTATTGTACATGTTTCGAAAATACATGACTTTTCGAAGGTAATAACAGAAATTTTTTCTGCTCGAGACCCAGCCTGGGACGCTGCCCTCGGACATTCCTAAATCGTGATAGAACCCGAACGAGTATGCACTCTACGCTCTCCTAACTAAAATATTAACAAAATGTTCCACATAAGGTGAAAAGAAATGAAATTCACGGGGAGCATGAACAAATAAGTAAAAAAGCCTTATATGATAATTGTTGAATAACAAATCCATTATAGCTTAATTTCAAAGTAGACAATATTATTAATGTGTAGACATGAACACAGGAAATGCCCTGCCAAGAACCGAAGCTAAGCATATTCAATTAATCCATAACGTGAAACACTTCCATACTTTGTTACTTGGACTCTTGATTTTGGTCGAAGTACCAGTGTCTGGTACGAATACCGGTGCTGGATCCTTGTCGGATACAACCAGTTGCACATGGGTACGGATGATATCATCATCATCATCCATGAGAGATTTAAGCTTTCAAGAACTGAAGTGGAGAAAATAAAAGCTCTGAATTGAGTATATTTGTTTGCTAGGAAGAAATCTCGGGTCGGGAGTGAAGAGAGTCCTTTCTCAGAGAACGCTTAATTACAGAAGATGAAAAAACGTAGAAGTGGAGAAGAGATGAAGCAGAAAAATGGTTGCACGACAGCTAAGCAAAGAAGATGAAACACGGTGAATAATGTAGAGACGAGGATAGGGTTTAATTGGGTTAGGGTAATTTTGGGCTTATTAGTTTGGGCTTCTATAGGAAATAAGTCTGATAAAAGAATAAAATGAGAGCCTATACAATCATAAACTAAATAAGATAATAAAATCATGATATTACAAAATAACAAAAAACAAAAAAGAACATGTATTAATTTGTTATATTTTTGTACCATGTACCCCCGTACCAGTATCCAAAACTAGGACAATATCCTCGTACCTTAAAATTTTAAAAATGCCATTCCGAACACTCGGATCCACACCCGTATCTGATACCCGTACCCGAGTCCAGGTAACATAGCTTCCATAAGATTGCTAAAAGAGCATATATAACAGTAATTACTGGGATACAGACCTATTCGCGGGCCGGAATCTGTTGAAACAGGTCGGGCTTGGACACTTATTTTTATTAAAAGCCGGCCCGAGCCCGAACCCGAGCCGAGCCCGTCAAAGCCCGAAGTTTTATAGATCGAGTTTGATTTTTTATATAAATACCCAAGCCCGGTCCGGGCCCGGCCCGACAAATAATTTTATTTATTTATTATATATTTATACATTAAATTTATAATTATTTTAAAATATTATATTTTATACCGTTAAATTTATATACTTAAATATAATAAATGTTGCCGAATATTAAATATTTAAGTAAACAATGCAATTATGTTAAAAATTTAAATATATTTTGATTTATTTTAAATTTTTCTATTTAATTTAATAAAAAAAATTTATAACAAAAAAATATTCATAACTCTGGCCAGATTTAAGAATTACCTTATAAACCCGGCACAAACCCGGCGTGAACCTAAAATTCTAAAATATATATTTGGGTTAAAATTTTATATAAAAAACCCTTCTCAACTCGCCCCAAGAATTAGTGGGATAACATTATTATTAGTGATAGCTACTCGGAGCCTATAGGCAAAAAAAAAAAAAAAGTAACACGCTATAACACCAATTTCACTGTCACTGTTTCATCTTTCTTTGCACTGATTTTTCAGCTTCTTGTTCTTTGTTTATTTTGTTTACCATTTAGATTCTCCCGTACAACCATGATAATAATAATAATAATAATAAATAATATAACAATTTAATGAAAAATATAACTTCATTCAATTTTATTTTATTTTCAAGTTTCAAACTATATTCATTTCGGTCACTAAAAAATTGAACAATTAATAAAAAATAGTTAATTCATTAATCAATCAATTTATTAATCAAGTGAAACCCAACCTTGTTTTCTTCAAGAAACTGAACTCAGGATCGAGCTTTTCCCCAATTCTCGCCGGCTCTGATTTACACCTTGTGAGTATCAATGGATGAACAATTTGAAATCTTGTTTCACTATCATCCTCCTCCGTCTCTAATTCATCTTCAATTTTTGATGGATTTATTGCTTTTTCACTGACTGAACTACTTTGGCTTTCAATTTCTTCACTTTCTGCTTCCGACTTCATTTCTTTATAAAGAATTTCATTTTCCGGCGGCACCGACGGAATTTCATCCTCGTGGGTGATTTTCTGCTCTGTTATCTCTTCCTCATTGCTTACCGGCGATCCCCAAAACCTATAAGCTAAGGAGGAAGATCTGTATGGAGCAGATCTGCTTCTGGTCAATATTAATGCGTTCTTCGGCGGTGAAGAGGCGGTGGAAAAATAGTCCTTCGCCGCCGCCATCGCCGAGTTTCTATCGTCGACTTCTGTTTCTTCAAATTCGTCGTTTGTATCTTCACTTCGGTAGCTCAATTTGGGTTCAGTCCTTGGTGAATCTTCTCTAATTTTGCCTTTTCTTTTAAACCCACAATGAAAAAACATTACCCACTTGCGCCAATCGGGTTTGGAGAATTTGGGCTTCAGTTTCCCGGCGAAACGGCGGCGGGAAAGGGAGTTCCGTATCCATTTACAACGGCGTTTGGCTTTCCCGGGTCGGGTTTTAGACCGACTGACTCTGACTTGACCCATGCAAGTGACTTTAGGAGAAGAAGGTTCTTGAGTTTCAAACGCCGGCCCGGAGGCGGCGTTCTTTTTGCGGACAAGCATAGGGCTTGAGCGAGAGCGTCCTCTGCTTCTGCTTCCGATATTGGTTCTCAAGAATCTCATCAATGGCGGCGGGTAATTGTCGGCCCGACCCGGACTAGATATGGGTTTTGTTGGTAGCTTCATTTTTTGTTTCTGTGCTCTGTTTTTGTTTGACAGAGAAAGTTATCGTTTTTGGAAGCAGAGAGAAGAAGATATTGTGGTGACCCATTTTGGGCTTCTTCTTTTATTTTTAGTTTTATTTTTTAGTTCATTTTTTATTTTATCTTTGCACGGTTGGTTGAATCTGAATATAGGATTTTTCTATTTCGAGCTTATAGTTGTAGGAGTTCCTTTTGGTCTTGTCTTCTAAAATATTGATTTGTTTGGATTTTATTTTAAGATGTAAATTGTGTTGTACAACTTAAATGAAAGTTTGATGTTCGATATAATAAAATTACTTATTTAACATTTGATATATTGAACTTTTATCTATTTGGTGTGAGTATATCCTGTTTTAGTACAACTTAATGAATCACTGAAGATCGATAATTATATATATAACTAGTAAAATATATTCATGCTTCAAATGAATATGTATGTTCTTCACTTTTTTTATATTGTTAGATAAACGCTTAGTATAATAAAATTAAATAAATCATACACTAGACTAGACAAACTTGGAATACTTATCAAATAGATGAAAAATGAATGCACCATTCTTCAAAATAGATAAATATCAATTAAACCAAATAGACATTTAAGTTATACAATAATCTCAAAAACATTTTTGAGTCTTTTAGTCAACAATTAAACTTTAATTAATTCTTCGGGGGTTATACTAATGTTCACACATCGATCTAAAGTTTGTGTAATTATTATACTATTAAATTTTTGGTTGAAAATATCTGTAACTTTAAGAAAACAAAAATTCTTAGTTAAAAAAATCAAATAGAAAGTTACCAAATTATAAAACCAATTATATAGTTTATGATTGAATAATATTCACAATCCAAATTTCTAAGCCACGATTATAACATAATATAAATTCCCTCGCAATGTGTCTTTTTCTTGATAAAGACAGTAAATTGTTTATTAGTGTTAGACTAACTCATGAAAGTGCATGGATACGATACATCTTCATAATGGAATAATATTGTCCTTTCTGGCTTTAAAACATTTGCTTGGACTTCACCTAAAAGGATTCATACTACTGAGGTAGGGTTCATGTTTATAAGTCATGATGCCTATCATTTTCTTAACAATGTGAGTTATATGCTTGCCTAACGTTCCTCCCCTCGAACAAAGATCCATCGTGTCCTCTCTCGACCAATCAACCATTCGTCTACAACACATTTTTTTTCCGCTCTAATGCATTGGAGGACAGACGTCTTACATATATAGAACAAAGCATTTCACGGGTCTCCAGTTATAAAATTGCGTGTACCGATTTTTATTCGACTCTTCGAGGATTCATCTACATTGCAGTTAAGTTGGGGCGTATCTCTGATACCACATGTTATGGACACAACATATCCTCACAATGGTATGATATAGTCCATTTTAAACTTAAAACCTTCATGGATTTGCTCTTGACTTTTACCCAAAAAGTCTCATACCAAAGAGGATATGATCAATGCTTATAAGTCATGTGCTCATCCCTTTTTTAGTAATGTAAGATATTTGTTTATGTTAGGTCCCGAACAGATAATTCGGTAGCCGGGTGATATGTGTTAACTAAAATAGATTCGCAACAACAAATAGTAAAACAAGTAAAGCAATAAAGACGACACAGAGATTTTAAGTGGAAACCCTTGAAAGGGAAAA
>CATIWQ010406051.1:0-13831 GCA_949673415.1 Euphorbia schlechtendalii | reverse complement strand
AGGAGATCCTCAAGTTAATTTTATGTTTTTGATTTTCCGCCTTTCAACCTATGCATGTTCAATTATTATCTTGATTAACCAGTAGTGGTATCAGAGCTTACCTTATGCTATGCATGATTGATTGTAATATGTTAAAATGTGATTTTCTACGAATTGATAAAAGTGTGCTATGCATGACTTAGGTTTCAATTCCTGTTATAGAAAATGATGTGATAACTAGATTAAGGTTTTGCTCAAACTTGGTCTAGGTGATTATCATATAAAATTAGCAATGTTTTACCACACTGGTAAATGCTTTAATTAAGGGTCATCTCGTACTTCACTTAATTAAAGAATGAAATCTTTAAATCATAATTATCCATGATATAATGAATCAAAGTATCCGTGGTAATTTTGGCAAGGAATGGACAAGGCTGCTCATTCAGTTTAAGGGGGCCTCTCTTACCTGGAAGTTACCATCGATATTATATTCAAGTATACCTAAGGGATGTTTATGACTTAGTCGATTTCTAGTATGGGAATTTATTCCGCATATGGTTTTACAAACGTGGTTTAAGTTGTTAAAATTAAAACATGTAAACATAAGTGCAAAGACTTAAACATTGACCTTGTTTGTTTTGCATGCTATGCTGAGTCTTGGTATAATGGAATGATTATGATATACTAGTCAAAGCATGTTCCCTTAGAGTTAATAATTGCTAATAGCTCAGAATTATTATTTCATAATCATAACCATCGTATAACACCTAGACTAGGGCGAGACCAGTGGCACCAATGAAATCCCTACAACTATATTAAGGTGGAAAAATGTCTTCCCGTCATAAGTCATGATACGAGCCTTATTAATGGATGTAAACACATGTACAACATGCCTTCCTTTAACATGTGTTTGGTAATGAGACTAGATAAGGTTAGTGCCTTAACCAAAGAGGGTTAGTTATCCATATTATTGGAGCTAATGCCAAATTGGAGTCACATTTGAGGAGTTATACAATTGGGTACGCATGTCTCAAGAAAGAGAACTCAAATAGATTAACAATTGCAAGAGATGCAAATGGATGGGTTCCAACCATAGTTATATTGTTATGACTTGACCTGCGATAGTGGAGGTCATGATGAGTGGCTATGGATGCTACCTACTAAGGAAAATTGGTTCGACCAAATTTCCTGAATTTGAATAGAAGGGGCATATTTAAATGTTGATAAAATAGTAGGAAACTATGTGTTTAATTAAAGACCTTATATTAAATGCATCTACATATACTAATGTCTAAGAAAATTTTGGCTTATATCTAGGTTGAACAATGAATCCAAACACAAACCTTCTCTCGGTACTTGACACCAAACTGACAGGGATCAATTTTGACAACTGGTTTAAAGTTCTTAGAGAGGAACTTAAGAAAAACCTAATGAATTATGTCCTAGATAATCCGGAATTAGTCAACCCTGGTGCTGACGCTTCTATCTAAGAGAAAGAAGCATACCTTTGGCACAAGAGAGATGCTTTCGTTGTATCACTTGTGCTGCTTGAGACCATGAGCTTAAAGCTTAAGAGACAACCTGAGGGTATGGATTTAAAAAAACATGCTAATTCATCTCAGAGGACTTCTTGCAAGCATCAAAGTTGAGTGGAATGAAATTTTGAAGTTCCTTTATAACTCTGGTAGAGATTATGGTATCTTATCCACTAAGTGATGCATTGAATACTTATAGTATTCGAGAAGATTGGCTCAAATAGGAGACAGATTCTAAGCATGACATACAATTAATGATAGGAACCCTATCTGATAAATATTCACCTTTTGTGAAAGATTATCTTATGTCAAAGAGGACCGACAAGATCTGAGTTTGTAAAGAAACTTAGAAGTTTTGAGAAAGGTTTGGTGGTAAGAGGAGCAAGTGCCTTGGTAGCTAAAGCTTGCATTAAAGGTAAAGGTTTAAACCTATCGGCAGGAAAGTCAGAAATGTAGTTATTGAAAAGGAGAAACCCAAAGGATTATGTTTATAATGAGGAAGGCCTGGACACTGGAAATGTGATTGCAAAGCTCTGATTTCTGAACAAGTGAAGAAGAAGCCAATTCAGGCATCTACATTAGGTATGTTCTTATCAGAGTATGCGATTGACGGAATGGGTTTCTAATTGATCAAGATACAAACCGGTTGAGTGGTGTTCTTTGTGAACAAGTCTAATTCCATGAAAGCTACGGCTATTACTTGAACTGACACTTAATTCAAGCTTAATAAACTAGATGGTACTTAACCTGATGGAAGGAGTGTATTGTACTGGTTGCTACTGCAGAACCAGATCAAGTCATAGGCATGTGACATTCCAAGTATCGAGGGATCATATGCCTATTCTAGAAAGCCCATTTGATCGTCTAGAGCTGTCGGGTTCAATAACAGTCTGGAACACTGGGCCTCAAGGTTCCCGAATAGGAAGCCAAGTTTAGGTTAACCTCTAATGGCTCTATACTCTGGGATCCTATGAGGTCACACACTTTGGGTCTTTATTAGACCATGTAAAGAACATATGGACTAGGTCTGTACCAAAAATACAAGTCATGATATCAATGAGAAGAATTATTAATTAGTTTAACCAAATTAATAATTAAAAGGAATTATGAGAAAATAGGGAAAAGGTTGCAACGAAGCGACAAAGGGATTTTTCCCGTTTCAAGTGTGCCCCAAACTGAACATGGGTTGTTCTAATTGAGGCCTGCGCGGCTGCCCTATGAGCCAACTAGCTCGCAAGGGCAACCCGCGCGCGCTAGTGGGTTGTTGGCAGCGTGCTAGGGCTTGCCTTATAGAAACCCACAAGTAACTATACCCCGTGTGGTTGACCCTCTAGACATGGGAGGACATTTATCCTATCCCATGTTGAGTTTCAGGGGGAGTCTATCACTCCTTTTTCCCTATAAATAGGCTTTAAAGCCCCTCATAATTAAAAAAACACACTAAAAAGCTTTGAGCTTGTTTTCTCTCTGATTTCTACTCTCCTTTTCTATTGTTGTGCAAGATCCTTCATGAGTTTCTCCAAACAAATTAAAGAGTTCTTTTAGAAGGCTCTAAGTTTAAGTGAGCTTTCGATTTTTGTTTTCTTGTTGATTTACAAGTGGTTTAGCAACTGATGTCAATCGACTGGTTCTACCACTTCGAAGTTTTGGTCGGTAAAGATCTGTGTGGATCAAGTCATAGAGGCTTTTCTAGTTTGGAAGCTTGTGCCATCGAAATTACCCAAAGGGAACGCCGCTACCAAAAGAGTGATCAAGCATGCATCAACTGGTAATGCTTAATCTTTATATGGTAGGTTTCTTTTATATGTTTTATAAACCCAAAAGCATCTAAGGAATGTTTTAACTCTGATTATTTCAATCATAGCATTCTTAGGAGATCCTGAAGTTAATTTTATGTTTTTGATTACCGCCTTGCAACCTATACATGTTCAATTACTATCTTGATTAACCAACACACACACGCACGCATGAACGCACACACACACACACACACATATACTTAACAAGAATTGGGCTTGCTTCACATGTAAGAGATACTTAGTTTCCTCAGCACATAGACTGTGTGTTAGACATGATGTATGCCCTAGAGGTAACTAGGGCAATATACATTTATTAGTCACTAATGTACAAATAGTTTTAGATTATTGTTTATCAATAATAAGGCATCTTTGTTATATATCATTGATTGTTTCTAAATTATGTATCTCGCTGGTATTATATATATGTTATTAAGTATATGTATAAGTTCACTGATATGATAAGACAAAATTTGTGACTATTTCATAGCGTGAAAGTGCGAGGACATAGTGAGAGCTATGTGGAGTGAGAACTACACACATGTGTTATTATGAAAAGTCCCTAGTCATAGTTCATTGAGATTGGACATCAATGAAGTTGACAGAGTAGCATGTGTAGGCTTACTCATTGGGTTTGATCCAAGCAGCTAATCTCACAAGCTGAAGGTGCTTACCTTTAGTTAACACATGAATGTATTCGACTAATATATTGGAGACCGCAATAAGATAAACACTCAAAAATAACTATATCAATATGTTGGTTTCATGTCTTATTGTAGTAGCAGTACAAGTATCCCTAAACTAGAGATACTGGTTACCTTGTGGGTGAGTTACTATACTTTGGATCATACTTATACATTCCCTAGTGATTAGGATGATATAGATGATTACAAGTATAGTGATGATCATTCATTAGTAAGCTGAGTAGTCAAGATGGGATCCATCAGTCCTGATATAGTGATATAATGGGAGTTGTACCTTAACACCTCTTGTTGAAGTAGAACACTCATAAACCTCATATCAAAGTATAAGATTGATAGAATGGGTTTCTAGTCAATCTTGATACATAAAGGCGAGTGGTGTTCTTCATAAACGAGTTTAATTCCAGGATATCTACGACTATTACATGAGCTAACACTTAATCTGAGCTCAATAAACTATATGGTACTTAACCTGATGGAAGGAGTGTATTATACTGGTTATTATTGCATAATCGGATCAAGTCACAGCCACGGGATGTTGGAGTATTGGTGGATTATACACCTTTGTTGGAAAACCCATTTGATCTTCAAAAGTTATAGGGTTCCATATCGATCTGGAACACTGAGCCTAAAGGTTCTCAAATGGGAAGCCAAGTTTAGGTTAACCTCTAGTGGCTCAATACGTTAGGATCCTAATAGGTCACACACATTGGGTCATTACTTGACTAAGTATATAAGGGAAAGTAAAACTTGTTGGATGAATTATTAATTGGTTGGACCAAATAATAATTAAAGGAGGAATTAAGGAGAAAAATATTTATACGAGAGCAAAAGGGAATATTTCCCATTGCGAGTGGGCCTTGTGAACATGGGTTGTTTGAGGGTGGGGGCCTACATGGTAGCCTCACAAGCACCGAAGGGGTGCTCATGGGTCGTTGGCATGCGCTATCACATGCTGGTGGGCTACAGGCCCACAAGCGCTAGATAACACTTGTGTGGTCTAGCAGCACATGCCCATCATCACTTCACACAAGCTAGGCTTGCAGGAGGACTTGCAAGGCCCAAATTACAAGATAAGGCATGCCCATATGGGCTTTCCTTATTGGTACCACAAAGCCTACCTAAGAAACATGTGAGGCAGGTTGGACCTATGGAAATTGGAGCTTCACATGGTTAACCCGCATGTGGGATGGTAAATCCCATCCCACATTGATAAAAGGGAGAGCTTATAGCTCCCCCTCTCCCTATGTATAGCCTCCTCCTTCTCCTCTATTCCATACTTCAGCTCAGCTTTCCGTCTGAGTTTAACTTCTTTTCTTTGTGAGTTTTTGCGAGATCCTCAATGAATTTCTCAACTTTTAAAAGAATTATTTAGAATGCTTATTCTTATTTTGGAAAAAGTCTTCTCAGTTATATTTTCGGGTTAGTCTACGAGCGATCTAGTAGTTGCTTATTTACTAATAATTTGTTCCTCTACGTGAGGTTTTAGTCATTGGGGTTCGTGTAGTCTAGTCATAGAGGCCATTCTAGTTTAGAGGTTTGTACTAACAGAGTGTTGTCCGATTAGTCTAAGGAATTGCTGCACCAAAGGGAAAGGTACACATCAACTGGTAATGCCCTAATCTAACATGCTTGATTTTTTTATTAAGTTTTATAAACCTATAAGCATCTATGGAACGCTTCAATTTAGATTATTTCAATCATGCAATGATTAGGAGATCTTTTAGGGTTAATATTAATTTTTGAAATTCCACCGTGCAATTTCGCATGTTCAATAACTACCTTAATTAACCATCAGTGTGAACATAATTCATTCATCACTTCTTAAATGCATGCATCAATTAAATCTCATTTCATGAAAACATCTTCATCCAATGGAAATTTCATGACTTTATCCATGCTAAACTCAACATCTTCATCACTTGATAACTTAGTAAAATATTACTAAGTGCGTGTCCATCATAGCTTAAATCATTGGGTAGATCAAGCTACCTCAATATGCTAAGAAGACTAAGTCTAACCTTATCTTAACAAGAACATGAGGCCAAATAGATATTAAGCCAGATCAAATAATTATCTATTTAAGGAAATAGTTCTAATTGGGATACAATTCCCTATCCTAACCAAATTAGGGGTGATTCAATGTCTATAAAAGCCATCTTGTATCACCATTCATAGTTGGGTTATTCTTATCACTCAAAACTCCTTACCTCATCCCTTAAATTCGATCTAACTTAAGCATCAAAGAGGTTATGCCAGTCACATGGCTAGTTCATATAGCGATTTCATTTTGCATGAATCTTCAACAACCATAAAGAGGAGATAAAGGAATCAATCTTAGTTAGAATATTAGCATGCTAAACCATTTTCCAAGACTAATCTTTCATCACCTATCCTCAATTTGATCTTTCCTTTGAAAACATCCACTAGTGCTTTTCTCGTATGCATGAAATGTCATCCAAAGATTATTGGACACTTTTTAAAAAAGTCAAAGACCAGGATAACAAAATCTATCGAAAATACAAATTTATCTACCTTGACTAGGACATCTTGAATAATACCATTAGAATGTTTAAGTTATTAATTCACTAGTTTCAGCACCATGTTTTTCCTTTTTAGGTCATCATCTAGCTTCAACTTCTTAAATATTGAAAATGGCATAAGGTCTATACTAACCCCAAGATCACATAGGCATTTCGGAAATACTATATTCCCTAATTCACATGGAATTCCAGGATCCTTTAATTTGGTAGGCATTGTAGCAGTATTCATCTTATTACAATCTTCCGTGAGTGATATTGATGAGATTTTATCTAAACTACATTTCTTTGAAAGAAGTTCTTTAGTAATCTTCCCATAGTTAGGAATCATAGTAATAGCTTCAATAAATGAAAGATTTATCTCCAGACCTTTCGACTTGTTGATAAAATTGATGAATTGTATATCATTATTTTTCTTCCTCAATCTACTAGAAATGATGGGTTAGCTAGGGAGTCTTTGAAGATATTGTCTATAGCACATGCATTCTCATTCACATGCATTCTCATTCACAATACTCGGTTGTTGAACTGATTGATTCACATTGACATTAGTTTTCATACCTGAAGGAACTACTTCATCTAATAATTTACCACCTTAAGAGCAATTTCATTTACATTTTCTTTAAGATTTCCTTCATTATTAATAAATAAACTTCCATTTACCCTAGATGGTATATCATTAGCCAATTTTCCAACTTAAATCTCCAAATTATGTATTGAAGATGATTGATTTTAAAATAATTAATCCATTTTACTCTTCAGGAATTAATAATTATCTTCATTTTCATGTTGTTTACCTAAAACTCCCTCCAAAAATTTGTCTAACTTATTAGTAAGTTGTTCTATCTTATCATTATAATATCCCTTTGATTGATTATCATTAGATCACTAGTTATTATTATTTGCTATTAAAATTATTCCTATAATTGGAACCATTATTATTATTTGAGTAAGATTTACCTTGACTCTGATTTTTAACATAATTACTTTACTCAACAACGTTTGGATTGAAATTGTTAGCATGGATGTATGCCCTAAAGCAATTAGGGTGATATGTCTTTATTACTCACTAATGTACAAAAGGTTTTAGGATATTGTTTATCAATAATAAGGCATCTTTGTTATATATCGAAGATTGTTTCTAAATTATGTATTTCGATGGTATTATATATATGCTATTAAGTATATGTATATGTACATTGATATAATAAGACAAGTTCCATGACTATTTCATAGTGTGAAAGTGCAAGGACATAGTGGGAGCTATGTGGTGTGAGAAATGCACACATGTGTTACTATAAAAAATCTAAATATCCCTAGTCATAGTTTCATTGAGACTGGACATCAATGATTCGAACAAACTAGCATGTGTAGGCTTACTCTTTGGGTTTGATCTAAGCAACCAATCTCACGAGCTGAAGGTGGTATCTTGAGTTAACACATGAATGTATTCTGGTGATACATTGGTATCATGTCTTATTATAGTAGAAATACAAGTATCCTCAAACCTGAGATACTAGTTACCTAGTATGGGAGATGTTATACTTTGGATTAGACTTATTCATAACCTGGTGATTAGGATGATATGGGTGATTACGGGTATAATGATGATCATTCATTGGTAAGACGAGTAATCAAGTTGGGATCCATCGCTCCTGATATTATGATATAATGAGAGTTGTACCTTAAGGCCTCTTATTGAAGTGACACTCATAAACCTCTTATCAGAGTATAAGATTGATAGAATGGGTTTCTAGTCAATCTAAATACATAAAGGTGAGTGGTGTTCTTCATGAACAAGTTTAATTTCAAGATATTTGTGGCTATTACATGAGCTAACACTTAATTCGGGCTCAATAAATTGGATGATACTTAACCTGATAGAAGGAGTGTATTGTACTGGCTATTATTGCATAACTGGAACAAGTCAAAGGCATGTGACATTTCTAGTATCGAAGGATCATATGCCTTTGCTTGAAAGCCCATTTGATCATTTAGAGTTATTGGGTTCCATATCGGTCTAGAAAATTGAGCCTAAAGGTTCTCGGATGGAAAGCCAAGTTTAGGTTAACCTCTAGCAACTCTATACTTCAGGATCCTATGAGGTCACACACATTGGGTCTTTACCAGATTAAGTAAAAAATTTATAGATGGGGTTTATGCTGAGAATATAAGGGAAAGTCAAACATGTAGGATGAATTATTAATTGTTTGGACCAGATATTTATTAGAGGAGGTTTTAAGGAGAAATAAAATTATGCGAAGCAAAAGGGTATTTTTCTCATTGAAAGTGGGCATCACAAAAGTAGTTTGTTCATGGGTGGGGCTCACGTGGCAGCCTCACTAGCATCAAAGGTTTGCTTGTGGGCTTTCGGCATGCACTATCTTGCGCTAGCACAAACCAATGGGTTGTAGGCACGCAACTAGGCAGGGTTTGCATGGGCCTACAACATATACCCACTGACACATCCCACAAGGTGGGATTTTGGGAGGATATGCAAAACCAGCTTGTAGTACAAGGTAAGCCTATTCGGGCTTTCCGTGTGGACAGCACATGACCCGCCTAAGTGAGGTTTGTTGTCGGGTTTGACTTGCGGAGCTTAGAGCTCCGAACAGTCAAATCACAAGTGGGATGGGAAATCCCATCCCACATTGCTAATTAGGGGAGCTATCTCCTTATAAATAACATCCTCTTCCTCCTTTATTCATCACTTCAACTCAGCATTTCCATCTGAGTTTTGACTTCTTTTCTTCACGATTTTTTGTAAAATCCTTCATGAGTTTCTCCACTTTCACAAGAATTATTTTGAAGGGTTATTCCTATTTTTCAAAGAGCCTTCTCAATTATATTTTTGGGTTAGTTAATGAGCGGTCTAGTAGCTACTTGTTAACTAATAAGTTATTAATCTACATGAGTTTTGGTCTGTGGGGACCATGTGGACTAGTCATAGAGGTCATCCTGGTTTGGAGGCTTGTGCTAACAGAGTACTGTCTGATTAACTAGTACAGTTTTAAATGCTTGGTTTCTTTTATTAAGAATTTATAAACCTATAAGCATCTATAGAACGTTTAATAATGCCATGCTTAGAAGATAATGTAGGGTTAATTATAAGTTTTGAAATTTTGCTTTGCAAGTTCGTATGTACAATAACTGCCTTAATTAACAATTAATAGAATCAAAGCCTTCCTTATGCTAAGCATGATTGCTGATAATATATCGAAATGATGTTTTCTATGAACTGATTGAAGTATGCAAAGCATGACTTAGGTTTTAATTCCAATTATAGAAAATGATGTGATAACTAGATTAAGGTTTTGCTCAAACTTAGTATAGGTGATTATCATAAAAATTAACAATGTTTTACCTCGCATGTAAATGTTTTAAATTGAGGATCATCCAGTACTTCACTCGATTAAAAGAATAAAATCTTTAAATCATAATTGTTTATGGTACAATGAACCGAAGTGCCCATAGTTATTTTGGCAAGGATTGGACTTGGCTACTCATTCACTTTCAGGTGGCCTCTCCTACCTAGAAATCTCCATCGGTATTAGGTTTATGCGTACCTAAGAGACTTTTATGACTTAGTTGATTTCTAGTACGGAATTGGATTCCTCATGGTTTTACAGCCATGGTTTAAGTTGTTAGATAATAACTTATAGGCATAGGTGCAAGAACTTAAACATGGACCGTGTTTGTTTTGCATGCTCTGTGGAGTCTTGGCATAATGATTATGATGTATTTGTCTTGAGCATGATCCCTCAGAGGAATATTTCCAAATAGCCTAGAATTATTATTATCATAATCATATCCATCGTATAAGCCCTAGACTAGGATGAGACTAGCTACACCAATAAAATTCCAACAACAAATATTAAGGTGGTAAATTGTCTTCCCATCATAAGTCGTGACATGAACCTTATTAATGGATGTAAGGACATGTACAACATGCTTTCCCTTAACATGTGTTTATTCATGAGACTATATGGGGTTAAAGCCTTAACCAAAATGTGTTAGTTGTCCATGTCAATAATGTTAATTTCATATTGAAGACATATTTGAGGAGTCATATAATAGGGTATGCACATCTCGAGAAAGAGAACTCAAATAGACTAGAAAATGCATGGAATGGAAATGGACAGGTTTCTACCATGGTTGTATGTTATAGCTTGGCCTACTACAGTGGAGGTCATAGTAGATGGGTTATGGGTACTACCTACTAAGGAAAATTAATTTGACCAAGTTTTCCCGAATTCAATAGAAGGGACTATTAGAATGTCGATAAATAGTAAAAAATGTGCATTTATTTAAAGACCTAATATTAAATTCATGTAAAGATACTAATGTCTAAACAATTTCTATATATTATATAGGATAAACAATGAAACCAAACATGAACAATAACATTGATGAGCATCCGTTTGGCAACAAAGTTTTTTAAGGAGATAATTTTCATGAGTTGTTCAAGAATGTGACAAGGTTCCTGAAAAGCCTTTGTCTAGATTATGAGCTGGATAATCCGTATCCTGAACTCCCTGGAGAATATCCTTTCATTTATTACATAGATGAGTATGTGAAGCATAAAAGGGATTGAGATTTTGTAAAGAATTTCATGGTCAATGCGATGCATCCAAAGTACAAGGATCTATGCAAAGACATGCACTTGGAGTCTATACTTGTGCAACTTGTATGATAAATGAACTAGAAAGATTCATGCTATCTACAAGTCTAAGGGCTGACTCATCAGCAGTTGAGTTTGCCATGCTATTTATGATAATTTTGAATAGTTGAGGAAAATGGGAATTACTTATGATTAGGAGGCCATGAAATAGATTGTATTGAAAGGTCTACCCAAAAGGTATGACGATTTCAAAATAGATTTCTATGGCATCAGAGATTACTGTAATTTTTCCAAGATAGTAGACTTGTTGAAACATTATGATATTCATTTTAGAAATAAACTTGAAATTCAACTTGTTGAGGGTTGAAAGATAAGAAAATCAAGGGCTTTCAAGGTCAAGAGAAGACTCATGAAAAATGTCGAAATGAAATGTGAGTTAAAAGCTCGGATTTTTGAAAACGTAAAGAAGAAGCCAAGCGAGGCATCTACTTCAGGTATGTTCATGATAGAGAGTTTCTCTATAGTTTCTTATGAGTCTACATGAGTATTGGATACTGGTTGTGGTACTCATATTTGTACTTCTGTATAGGGGTTGCAGAATAGTAGGAGGCTTACAAAGAGGGAAATGGACCTAAGAGTTAGAAATGGAGCATGGTTTGCTACAATAGCTAAAGGGACATATAGCCTTCGCTTGTCTAATGGCCTTGTTTTAAGTTTTGAAAAATTGCTATTATATTCCTCTTGTCACTAAGAAAATTATTTTTGTTGCGTGTTTATCAATAGAAAGATTTGAGATTTTATTTAAATGATAATTTTCAAATTCAGCGTGATAATATTCTTTATGCTTGGGGAATGTGTGTGAATGGCATTTAAATTATAGATACTAAAATTGAAATTCTAAATATGAAAATTGCTAAGAAATTGAAGATAGATAATGAGTAATCTTCATACTTATGGAATTTTTGTGTAGGCTATGTAAATGAGACTCGCTTAACTAAGTTGCACAAATATGGTGACTTGGGTCCAATGGAATGGGAATCTTATGGAACATGTGAACCTTGTTTAAAGGGTAAGATGACAAAGAAACCTTTCAAAGGAAAGGGTCACGATGCCATGACCACTTTGGAAATAATACATTCTAATGTATGTGGTCCAATGGGATTTAAAACACATGAAGGTTTTGTCTACTTCATAACCTTTATCGATGATTACTCATAATATGGTTATTTGTACCTAATAAGCACAAGTTTGAATGTTTTGAGAAATTCAAAGATTTCATAACCTAAGTAGAGAAACAGCTTGGGAAAAGTATCAAAACCCTTTCATCTGATCAAGGCAGTGAATACTTAAGCCAAGAGTTTCAGGATTACTTAAGGGATAATGGTATTTTATCCCAATGGACCTCCTCATACACCCCAACATAATGGAGTGTCGAAATGGAGAAATAGAACCCCACTCAATATTGTTCGATCAATGATGAGCAAAGAAGAACTTGGTAGACCCTTTTGGGGTTCACTACACCATAGATGGACTATAACAATCACCAAAAACCAATGCATAAATTACTTAAAATGTTGCAACAGATATTGAGACCACATTTTTTTGAAAATTACGGGGTTGCATTTTTTACCGTGGCCATGGGTACCTGTTGCTACATTTGTTTGAACTGTAGCAACATACATATAATTTGATCCTTAAAGCACTTGTTGAAATGTATCCTCCATCTTGGGCAATGCTATTTGGTCATTGCAACAAAACCTTCACCTTTACTGTTAACCCTCCGTTGTTACAGTTAATGACAGTTTAGTTCGAGTTTGCAACCCTTTTTGCCATGTTGCAACGCCGTGAAAATCACACTTTATTTTGTAATTGCAACGCAACCTGAAAATTGTTGCAACCACTTTTTTATATTACACACCTTTTGAACTTTGGCAACCCTTTCAATTTTATACAATACCCCATTGTATATAATTGAAATACTATTTGATTTTATAAATATAATTACAACTTTCATATTTCGTCAACAAGCAATAAAGTTATTCTCTTGAACTCTTCCTACTTTACATAAAGTTGTTCATAAGTTTGCAAAACATAAGTTGATAATAATAATCAGAAGTACATTAGCAAACTAAACTACAATCTTCTCATCATCATTGGTAACATTTTCTCAATAGTAGCATTAATGATCATTGCCATACTTTTAGCTTCTTGTACACTCATTCTCTGCATTATCATATATTTGTACTTCATCTAGAGTTTCATGGATACTATAACAGGAACAAAAAATTAATAATCAAATGAGAATCTGTTTATCATATTGAACAAATTATTATGAATCATGCTTAGAAGAATTAAACTTTGAATTATAGTTCTTGATCTTTTAAGGCCTAAGGCAATTCAGTTTTCTAAAACAAACTAGCAAAACTAGCAATTTTGAAAACTCACTAAATTCAGAGGAGTAGTTAATTCCAAATAGATGCTTACGATGAAAGATTCTATTATTAAAATTGGTAAGTAGGTAAAGTTGTAAGTTAAACACACATTTAACAATGAAATAAAACATTATTACCTATTAACTAACATAATCAAATTACCTTCCCTAACCTTTCCAGCTTCAGCTTATTTTGACCCTTTTGTCATTTTCCTTCTTCATAAGAAT
>CATIWQ010406046.1:0-34216 GCA_949673415.1 Euphorbia schlechtendalii | reverse complement strand
CCCCGATTTTTGAAAGCCTTGTAATTTTACTTTTCCGCATTTACTTACTATTTTGTGGATGGTTTATTTTTCTGCTTTATGGATGGTTTATATTTCGCAATACATGAACCATGCATTTAACTCCAAAAACAACCTAAGTGCGAATATGCATAATTAAAAGAAAACAGTTTTCTGTAGATTTAATATAATGTGATCACTTAAGAAATAAGCAACTTATCCCAGACCCGAATCTCTATGTCTTGGTGGGCCGTCCCCCGGACGTTAAGCCTCACAAGACTCTAATTCCTGGAAAGAGCTAATCTAGGTGGCAACTCCACACTAAGAGACGGCAGATTCAGGTTCGAATCGATCTTGAACATTTTTCGCTTTTTTCTCTTTTAACCTTTTTCTCCTGGGTCCCAGACCCGGTGCTTTTTCTTCTTTTGAAAAACACCCTAGTGGACCGCGCCTATGGAACCGGGCGCTCTTGGCCCACCGCTCCGTGTCGCTCGCTCACAACGCGATAACCAACATGTGGAATGGGAATATTCCCATCGCACATTGCTTTTTGAGGGGCGATTTTTGCTCCCTTCCCACTATAAATAGTGGTCTACCCTCCTTCTTTTCCCTCACTTCGGCTCAACCATTCCAATTGAGTTTTGACATCTTTTTTCATGACCTTTTTGCGAGATCCTCCATGAGTTTCTCCGCATTTGCAAGAGTTCTTTTGAAGGCTTATTCATATTTTGGAAAGATCCTTCTAAGTTATATTTTCATGTTCATCTTCGAGTGGTCTAGCATTAACTATTAACCATTGAGTTCTTCTACGGGAGGTTTTGGTCGGTCGGGATCGTGTGGATCAATCATAGAAGCTATTCTAGTGTGGAGGCTAATGCTAATAGATTCTTGTCCATTTTTTCTAAGGGAGCACCGCACAAAAGGAAAGGCACGCATTAACTTGTAATGCTCTTAACTTAGATGCTAGGTTTTGTTTATTAAGTTTTATAAACCTATAAGAATCGATAGAACATTTCTATGTAGATTATATAAACCATGACATGCTTAGGAGTTCCTTTAGGGTTAATTTTACATTTTGAAATTCCATCGTGTAAGAACTTAAACATGGACCTTGTTTATTTTTCATGCTATGTGGAGTCTTGTCATAATTGAATGATTATGATGTACCAATCTTGAGCATGTTCTCTTAGTTTAATAATTCCAAATAGCCCGGAATTATTATTATCATAATCATATTCATTGTATAAGACCTAGTCTAGGGTGAGACTAGCTGCACCAATAAAGTCCCTACAACAATATTAAGGCTGTAAATTATCTTCCTGTCACAAGTCATGATACGAGCCATATTAACGGATGTAAGGACATGTACAACATGCTTTCCCTGAACATGTTCTTTCTCATGAGACTTGATGGGGTTAATGCCTTAACCAAAATTGGTTTGTTTTCCATGTTAGTAGAGCTAATGCCAGATTGGAGACATATTTGAGGAGTTGTACAATTAGGTACGCACATATTGAGAAAAAGAACACAAATGGACTAGCAATTGCATGGAATTAAAATGGACAAGATTCAACCATGGTTGTTTATTATGTCTTGACCTGCTATAGTGGGGGGTTATAATGAATGGTCTATGGATGCTACCTGCTAAGGAAAATTGGTTTTCGAATTCAATAAAAGGGGCTATTTGAATGTCGATAATAATAGGAGGAATTATGTGTTTAAGTAAAGACCTTATATTATATACATGTACATATACTAATGCCTAAACAAGTTTCTATCTTATATCTAGGTTGAATATAAACACTAACATTGATAAGTATCCATTTCGCAACAAAGTTTATAAAGGTGACAATTTTCATGAGTGGTTTGAACATGTGACTAGGTTCTTGAAAAGCCTTTGTCAGGATTTTGTACTAGATAATCCATATCTCGAACTCCCTGGAGAAGATCCTTTCATTTATCAAACAAATGAGTACGTGAAGCTTTTGATTTCGTAATGAATTTCATGGTCAATGCTATTCTTCCAACTTACAAGGATATGTGCAAAGACTAATAATTCGAGTTTATACTTTTGCATCTTGTGATGATGGATGAACTTGAAGGATTCATGTTATCTGCAAGTGTAGGGGCCGACACCTCAACAGTTGAGTTTTCCATGACTATTTATTATAACACTAAACAATTAAGGAAAATGGGATTATGATCAGAAGGCCTTGAAACAAATTGTATTGAAAGGTCTACTTAAAAGGTATGATGGTTTCTGAACAGATTTTTATGGCATCGGGGATTACTGTAATT
The DNA here is from genome assembly GCA_949673415.1 of Euphorbia schlechtendalii. Taxonomy (NCBI): domain Eukaryota; kingdom Viridiplantae; phylum Streptophyta; class Magnoliopsida; order Malpighiales; family Euphorbiaceae; genus Euphorbia; species Euphorbia schlechtendalii. The sequence goes on along the minus strand of CATIWQ010406046.1, from coordinate 31,921 downwards.
TTTCAAGATGGTACACCTGTTGGAACATTATGATATTTAGTTTAGAAATAAACTTGAAAATCAACTTATTGTTGAGGATCGAAAGATTAGAAAGCCAAGGGCTTTCAAGGTCATGAGAAGACTCATGAAAAATGCCATAATGAAAAGCGAGTAAAAAGCTCAGATTTCTGAAAAAGTGAAGAAGAAGCCAAGTGAGGAATCTACTTCAGGTATGTTCATGATAGAGAGTTTCTCTATAGTTCCTCATGAGCCTACATGGGTATTGGATATTGATTGTGGTATTCATATCTATACTTCTATATAGGGGTTGCAAAATAGTAGGAGGCTTGCAAAGAGGGAAAAGGACCTAAGGGATGGAAATGGAGCACAGGTTGTTGCAAAAGTTGCAGGGACATATGGCCTTTGTTTGCGTAGTGCCTTTACTTTACTATCACTAAGAATATTATTTCTATTGTGTGTTTAGCAATAGATGGATTTGAAATTTTCTAATAATAACTGTCAAATTCGACATTATAATGTTTTTTATGCTTGTGGAATATGTGTGGATGACATTTATATTCTAGTTACTAAAATCATGAACATAGTTAAGAAATCGAAGTTAGATAATGAGAAATCTTTATACTTATGGTATTGTCGTCTAGGCCATATAAATGAAACTCGCTTAACTAAGTTACACAAATGTGGTAACTTGGGCCTAATGGAATGAGAATCCTATGGGTCGTGCGAACCTTGTTTAAAGGGTAAGATAACTAAGAAACCTTTCAAAGGAAAAGGTCATCCTGGCATAAGTACTTTGGAAATAATACATTCTAATGTATGTGGTCCAATGACTGTTAAGACACATGAAGGTTTCGTCTGCTTCATAACCTTTATTGATGATTACTCACGATAGTTTGAAGGTTTTGAAAAATTCAAAGAGTTCAAGACCGAAGTAGAGAAACAGCTTGGCAAAAGTATCAAGACCCATAGATTTAATTGCGGTGGTGAATACTTAAGCCAAGCATTTCAGGATTATCTAAGGGATAATTGTATTTTATCCCAATGGACACCTCCTTATACACCCCAACACAATGGAGTGTCAGAAAGGAGAAATTGAACCTTACACGATATGATTCAGTCCATGATGAGCCAAGAAGAATTCAACAGATCCTTTTAGGGTTATGCACTTGAGTGTGATGTTTATATTCTAAATAGAGTGCCCTAAAAATTAGTTGATTAAACACCATGCAAAATGTGGTATGGTAAGAAACCAACTCTTTCTAGCCTAACTGTTTGGGAATATCCTGCATATGTAAAAAATGGACAAGTTAAGATAAGCTGGGTGCTAAGTCTAATAGATGTATGTTTGTAGGTTACCCTAAGGAGATTATGGGTTATACCTTTTATGATCCCAAGGAATGAAAGGTATTTGTTCCTAAGAATGTTCAGTTCCTTGATAAGGAACATATATTTGTGAAAGCTAATGGGAGTAATCTTGAGCTAGGCACTTAAGAGGATTAAATAGACAATCAACTGATTTTACTTACACCTATTACATAGGAATGTGTAAGCTTGGAACAACCAATTATAACATCAACATTGAGTAGGTCAGGTTAGGCTCCAATCATTCCTGAGGGATATGGTTATTTCATCATTGATGATAAGCATATTTTCCTTTTGGAAGATGATGAACCCAAGACTTAGAAGGTGGTAATGGAAGGCTTAGAGTCTAACAAATGGTTTGCAGCCATGAAGTTAGAGATGGACTCCATGTATGAAAATCATGTTTGGAATTTGGTTGATGCACCATGTGGGATTAATTCCATCAGATGCAAGTGGCCATGTAAAAGGCTATCAGAATATTCCTTGCCATTGCTGCTCATAGCGATTATGAGATATGGCAGATGGATGTGAAAATAGCGTTCCCTAATGGGAACCTTGATCAGGATGTATAAATGGTACAACCTAATGGTTTTACACTATAGGATGGCTTGATGGTATGTAGATTGCAAAGGTCTATTTATGGACTTAAGTAAGCATCAAGGAGTTGGAATGTTAGGTTTTACAAAATCTGAGAAATTGGTTTTGTATCAAACACTAATGAGCCTTTTGTATACAATAAGGCTAGTGGGAGTGTGATTATTCTCCTTTATTATATGTTGATGATATATTGCTGATAAAAATCGATGTTCCTTTTCTTTAGATAGTATAGTCATGGTTGTCCATGAAAGACCTTAGAGAGGTAGCTTTATACTAGGTATAAATATCTATCATGAAAGATCTAGAAGGTTACTAGGTCTTTCTCAAAGTACATACATAAACAAGGTTTTGGTTAGATTTAACCTTGAGCAGTAAAGAAAAGGTTATCTCCCAATGTTTCATGGGATTAACCTTTCTAAATCTGAGTGTCCGAGAACACAAGAAGAGAAACTACGCATGAATGGAATACCCTATGCTTCGATGATAGGATCTATCATGTATGCTATGATATGCACTAGGCCTGACATCTCACATGCGTTGAGCTTCATGAGAAGGTTTCAATCTGATCTAGGTGAGAAGCACTACATGGCTGTTACAACTATCCTCAAGTACTTACGAAGGACTAAGGATATGTTCTTTATTAATGTAGAAAGTTATCTCTCTATGAAGGGATACAGTGACGTGAGTTTTCAATCTTATAGGGACGATTACAAGTCATAGTCCGGACATGTGTGTATATAAAATAGATGTGCAATTGTTTGGAGAAGTTTCAAACATGATAAGACTACTAATTCAACAGCGAAATTTGAGTAGATAGCTACTTTTGAAGTAGCTAATCAAGTTGTCTAGCTTAAGAGATTTATTGGTGATCTCGGTGTGGTATCAAACATTGTAAATCCAATAGTGGTCTATTGCGATAACAATGGAGATATAGCTCAAGCAAAGGAACCATGGACTCTTTAGAAAAATGGACACGTACTTAGAAAGTATCATCTCATTCAAGAGATAGTAGCTAGAAAGGATATAAGCATGAAATACATCCCTATGGATCATAATCTAGTGTATGAGCTAACAAAGCCATTAACTCAGGGTTAAGAATGACTAGCATTTTAATGAGTGTTGCATGAAGCACATGGGCAATTGCCTCTAGTGCAAGTAGGAGATTGTTAGATATGATGTATATCCTTGAGGAAATTAGGCGATATATCTTTATTAGTTATAATGTACAAATAGTTTCAAAAAATTATTTTCAATTATAAAGTAATCTTTGGTGTTTATCAATGTTTATTTTAATTATGTATCTCGTTGGTATCATATATATGTGCTATTATATATATGCTCATTGATAAGATAAAGGCCATGACTACTTCATAGCATGCAAGTGCGAGGACATAGTGGGATCTATGTGGTGTGAGATCTACACACACATATTACAATGAATAGTCAATACATCCCTTATCATAGTTTCATTGAGACTAGACATCAATGAAACAGACAAACTAGCATGTGTAGGCTTACTCCTTAAATTAGATCAAAGCAGCAGATCTCATGAGTTGAAGGAGGTACCTTAAGTTTACACATGAATGTATTCGAGTAATACATTGGAGACCGCTATAAGATAGAAACTCGTTCTTAACTATATCCATGTGTTGGTGTCTTCTCTTATTGCAGTAGAAGTACAAGTATCCTCAAACCTGAGATACTAGTTACTTTTATGGGAATTGCAATCCTTTGGGTCATACTTATTCATACCCCGTTGAATAGGATGATACGAGAGATTATGGGTATATTGATTATCACTCGTTCCTAATATGAGAAGTCAAGATGGGTTCCATCGCTTTGATATAGTAATATAATGGTATTTGTACCATAAGGCCTCTTGTTAAAGGGACACACTCATAAACCTGTAATCAAAGTATAAGATTGATAGAATGGGTTTCTAGCAAAACTTGATACATTATGGCGAGTGGTGTTCTTCGTGAACAAGTCTACCTCTAGGCTACCTCTAGGTTCTTCGTGAACAAGTCTACCTCTAGTGAACAAGTCTACCTCTAGGTTCTTCGTGAACAAGTCTACCTTTAGTGGCTCTATACTTAGGAATCCTATGAGGTCACACACTTTGGGTCTTTACCGGACTTAGTAAAGAACTTATAGTATGGGTATGTGCCAAGAATATTAAGAAAGTCAAAATTGTTGAATGATTTATTAATTCGTTGGACTAAATAATAATTAAAGGATTTTGCAAAGGAGTTTTTGAAAAATTGCATAGGGGCAAGCAAGGGAAATTTTCACATTATGAGTGGGCTCCATGAATATGGGATGTTCGTAGGTGGGTCCCACGTGGCTACCTCGCGTGCAAAATTTCTAGTGGGCTATTAGCATTTGGTGGATCAAGGCTGGCGCATACTGGTGGGCTACAGGGGAGAGCTTGCGTGGGCCTACAGCAGAGGTCCATAAACTATGGACCGCAAGCTTGGCTTACGGGACAAGGTAACAATTAATCCAAGCTAAATAAACTGGATGGTACTTAACGTGATGGAAGGAGTGTATTATATTTGTGATTATTAAAGAACGGGATCAAGTTATAAGCACATGATGTTCTAAGTATCGAGGGATCCTATGCCCTTTCTAGAAAGCCAATTTGATCATCTAGAGTTGTCGATTCCATATCAATCTGGAACACTAAGCCTAAAATTTCCCGAATGGGAAGCCATGTTTAGTTTAACCTCTAGTGGTTCCATACTTCAGGATCCGATGAGGTCACACACTTTGGGTCTTTACAGGACTAAGTAAAGAACACATAGATTAGGTCTGTGCTAAGAATTTTAAGTATGTCGAAATCAATGGATAAATTATTAATTGGTTAGACCAAATAATAATTAAAAGGGTTAAAGGAGAGTTTTGGGAAAACCTGCACGCAGCATAGAATGGAATTTTTCCCATTATGAGTAGGCCCCGTGAACATGGATTGTTCGTTGGTAGGGGCCTCCGAAACTACCTCGCGAGCAAAATATGCTTTAAATTGAGGGTCATCTCATACTTCACTCAATTAAAAGAACGAAAAATTTAAATCATAATTGTCTATGGTACAACGAATCAAAGTGCTCGGGGTTATTTTGGTAAGTATTGAATTTGGCTTCCCATTCACTTTAAGGGGGCTTCTCCTACTTGGAAATCTCCATCGATGTTAGGTTCAAGTGTACCCAAGGTACCTTTATGACTTAGTTGATTTCCAATATGGGAATTAGATTATGCATATGATTTTACAAACGTGGTTTAAGTTGTTAAATTAAAGCTTATGTACATAGGTGCAAGAACATAAACATGGACCTTGTTTATTTTGTATGCTATGTGGAGTCTTGACATAATGGAATGATTATTATATACCAGTCCTGAGCATGTTCCCTTACAGTTAATAATTCTAAAAAGTAAGGAATTATTATTTTCGCAATCATATCCATCGTATAAGTCCTAGACTAGGGCAAGCATAGCTGTACCAATAAAATCCCTACAACAATATTATGGTGGTAAATTATCTTCCCGTCACAAGTTAAGATACGAACCTTATTAATGAATGTAAGAACATGTATAACATACTTTCCCTTAACATGTGTTTGGTCATGGGATTAGATGGGGTTAATGCCTTAACCAAAATGGGTTAGTTGTCCACGTTAGTGAAGCTAATGCCAGATTGGAGACACATTTGAGGAGTCATACAATCGGGTAAGCACATCTCAAGAAAGGGAATTCAAATGGATTAGCAATTGCATGGGATGCAAATAGACGGGTTACATCAATATTTGTGTTATTATAGTTTGGCCTACTATTGCGGAGGTCATGATGATTGGCTATGGATGCTACCTACTAAGGAAAATTGGTTGGACCAAATTTCTCGAATTTAAATAGAAGGGTTATTTGAATGTCGATGAAAATAGCAGGAATTATGTATTTAATTAATCACCCTTTATTAAATGCATGTACATATACTATGTATGAACTGTTTTTATCTTATATCTAGGTTGAATACGATCACTAACAAAAAGACTCTCATTGATATCGGTCCTTTTGTTGACATAAAGTATGATGCTTACAACTTCCATGAGTGGTTTGGGACTGTTAGAGGAGTTCTTCAGAACTACTACTCGGATTACATTCTGACTAATCCAAGTCCCAAACATCCTGGCAAGAATGCTTTTACATGTGAGATAAATGATTACAAGAGGAATAAAGGAAATTGTGAATTTGTTGCAAAACTCATGTTAGACAACATGCTATCGAAGTGCACGCATGTGTACAAAAGTTTGGACGTCGCAACCACGATTCATCATCTCAAATTGGTCAAAATTTTAGAAGATAAATTGTTCCAAGGTAAGTTGTAAGGAGACACTTCATTAGTAGAGTTGATCATATACATATATGACAATTCTGAGAAGCTTTGAGAGTTGGGAGTTGAGTACGATGAGCAGTCTTTGAGGGAACTGGTATTGAGGGAATTATCGAATAGAATTATTCCTTCAAGAAGATGCTTAAGGAGTGTTTTTTCAAATGTACCTTAACCCAACTCATGGACTTGCTTGATATTTATGAGATTGAGTTTAGAAATAAACTCAAAGAGCAAGTTAATTCAGAGGATATTAAGTTGAAGAAACTTAAACGTTTAAAAGTCAAGAAAAAGCTCGTGAATAAGTTAGAGTTGAAGAGGGAAAATATTTCTCTTAGAACAAGCTCATCAGATAATGATGAAGGTTATGGCTCCAATTTCTACAGGTATGTTCATACTAGAGAGTTTCTATACAATTCCTTATGAGTCAATTTCCCTCTTTGCAAGCCTCCCACTTTTCCGCGACCTCTGCACAGAAGTACAGATATGAGTAACATAACAAATATCCAATACTAATGTAGAGTTATAAGGAATTGTAGAGAAACTCTCTATTATGAATATACCTAAAGTAGATGCCTCACTTAGATTCTTCTTCGCTTATTTAGAAATCTCTACCTTACAGTCCTTCTTCTAGTGGCCTAACTTACTACCACATCGGAAGTAAACATTTGTAGTTCCTTTCTTACTTTTCTTCTTCTTACAGATTTTTTTATTAGCACTTAGACCTTTTCCAAAATGGGATTACCCTTGGAAGTTTTTGTTTTCTCAACCAAAAGTAAAACCTTAAGATCCTTTTGAATCTTAGGTTATACTATTTTCAGTATGTTAACCAACTTGGATAGTTTAGCATCAATCTTGTGCATATAATAATTAGTCACAAACTGCAAGTAAATATCATTTAATGAAGCAAGAATGAGATTAACACACAATTCATGATCCATCCGAAAACTCAATCGAGCCACCTTCTTTATATAACCTAAGCATGCTGAGGTGCTAAAGTGCCAACCAACATCTTCATTTCGAATAAGAGTTTTGATGTATCAAATCTCTTGAACATGACTTGCTTTGAAAAGATGTCCTAAAGATGGAGAATCATGGTATCTAAGTCCATGCTCTCTTGTTGATTCGGAAGCTCAGAATTCATGGTTGTCAACATTATACATGCTACCATTTCACTATCCTTTCTGTGCATCTCTAATATGTCATGTTCATTGGTATTAGCATCATGTTCATCAGGGAAGGTCTCATCTGAAACATAAGTTAGCCATTAAGATCTGAGGACTATCCTCACCGCCCCAAACAAAATAGTAAAGTTCTAACCCATCTAGTTTGTTGTCAAGAATTTAACAAAAGTTTATGTTTGGATTCATTGTTCAATCTGGATATAAGATAGAGATTGTTCATACATTATATTTACATGAATTTAATGTAAGGTCTTTAATCAAACATATATTTTCTACTATTTTATCAACATTCAAATAGCCCTTTCTATTGTATTCAAGAAAACCTTATCAAACCAATTTACTTTAGTAGGTAGCATCCATTTCCCATCTACTATGATCCCGTTATAGAAGATTAAGTCATAATAGACAACCATGGTTGGAACCCATCTATTTGCATTCCATTTAATTTCTAGTCTATTTGAGTTCTCTTTCTCGACACGTACATACCCAATTTTACAACTCCTCAAATATGTCTCCAATGTGGCATCAGCTCCAATGATATGGACAACTAACCCCTTTTGGTTAATTCTTTAACCCTATATAATCTAATAACCAAACACATGTTAAGGAAAAGCATGTTGTACATGTCCTTACATCCGTTATTAAGGTTTGTATCACGACTTATGATATGAAGATAATTTTACAACCTTAATATTATTGTAGGGTTTATTAGTGCACCTGGTCTCGTCTAGTTTAGGACTTATACGATTGATATAATAATGATAATAATAATTCTGGGCTATTTGTAATTATTAATCTAAGAAACAATGCCCAAGACTGGTACATCATAATCATTCCATTATGCCAAGACTCCATATAGCATGCAAAACAAACAAGGTCCATGTTCAAGTTCTTGCACCTATGTCTATAAGTTTTAATCTAACAAAAAAAACCATGATTGTAAAACCATATGCAGAATCCAATTCGCATACTAGAAATCGACTAAGTAAGAAAAGTCCCTTAAGTACGCTTAAACCTAATACTGATAGATATTTCCAGGCATAATTGCCCCCTTAAAGTAAATGAGCAGCCAAGTCCAATCCTAGCAAAAATAACAACCAGCACTTTGATTCATTATACCATAGACAATTTTGTCTTAAAGAATTCATTCTTTTAATTGAGTGATGTATTGGACGACCGTCAATTTAAAGCATTTACACGTGTTATCAAACATTGTTAATTTATGAAATAATCACCTAGACTAAGTTTGAGCAAAACCTGAGTCGAGTTATAACATTATTTTCCATAACAAAAATTGAAACCTTATTCATGCGTAGCATTCTTTAATCAATTCATAGAAAATCTAATTTCAATATATTATCATCAATCATGCATAGCTGAAAGCAAGCTTTGATATCACTGTTGGTTAATTAAAGTAATTTATGTACAAGCGAACTTGCAAGGTAGAATTAAAACATTCTACGGATGTTTATAGGTTTATATAACTTTATAAAAGAAACTGAGCATCTAAGATTAGAGCATTACCAGTTAATGAGTGCCTTTCCCTTTGGTGTGGCAATCCCATGGAGAAATCAGACAAAACTCCATTAAGGCTGGCTTTCGAGCTTGTTGGTTGGCCTGCACTATAGGCCCACATAAGCACTACCTAGTAGCTCTTGCGGGCTTATAGCTCATTAGCATGCGCTGGCCTTTTGTTAGTGCATGCTAACAACCCGCGAGCATTTTTATGATCGCAAGGCTGTGACACATGACCCACCCACTTGGCTACTCATTTACTTCAAGTGGGCTAGTGTGCCTGGAAATATCTATCAGTATTAGGTTTAAGCGTACTTAAGGGACTTTTCTTACTTAGTTGATTTCTAGTATGGGAATTGGATTCTGCATATGGTTTTACAAACATGGTTTTTTTGTTAGATTAAAACTTATAGACATAGGTGCAAGAACTTGAACATGGACCTTGTTTGTTTTGCATGCTATATGGAATCTTGGCATAATGGAATGATTATGATGTACCAGTCTTGAGCATTGTTTCTTAGATTAATAATTCCAAATAGCCCAGAATTATTATTATCATAATCATATCAATCATTCATCTACAAGCATTTACTAGACCGCTAGTAGAACAACCCAAAAATATAACTAAGAAGGCTCAGTAAAAAATAAGAATAAGCCTTCAAAATAATTCTTGGAAATATGGAGAAACTCGTGGAGGATCATGCAAAAAATCTTGAAAAAAGTAAAAACTCAGAAGGAAAGGCTAAGCTGAAGTACGAAAAAGAGGAGGACGAGGAAACTATTTTTAATGGGTGGGGAGCAAAAATGCTTCCCTTATTTCCAATGCAGGATGGGGAAAATCTCCATCCCTTATGAGTTGCTACACGGAGCTCCATGCTCTGCGCGACTCAACCTGCTCGCAAAGCCCACTTCAGTGCAAGCGAGGCCTTGCGAGACTTCCCACAAGGCTGGCTTTCGAGCTTGTTGGTTGGCCTGCACTATAGGCCCACATAAGCGGTGCCTAGTAGTGCTTGCGGACTTATAGCTCATTAGCATGCGCTGTCCTTTTGCTAACAACCCACGAGCATTTTTATGATCGTAAGGTTGTGATACATGACCCACCCACGAACAACTCGTGTTTGTGAGGCCCATTCGCAATGAGAAAAACTCCCTTTCTCTGCCCTGTGTGATGGTCCATCAAAAATGAGTTTAACTCTCCCTTTTATTCTCATTATAGACCTCACATATAACTTCTTTTCTTAGTCTAGTAAAAACCCAATACGTGTGACCTCATAAGATCCCAATTTATAGAGCCACTAGAGGTTAACCTACACTTGGCTTCCCATCCGGGAACTGTTAGGCTTAGTGTTCTAAATCGATAAGGAAGCATATAACTCTAGATGATAAAATGGGCATTCTAGCAAAGGCGTATGCTCCCCCAATACTCAAAACGTCATGTGCCTATGACTTTATCTGGTTATTCAATAATAACCACTACAATACACTCCTTCTATCAAGTTACGTACCACCCAGTTTACTAAGCTCAGATTAAGTTTTAGCTCATGTAATAGTCGTAGCTATCATGGAATTAAACTTTTTCACGAAGAATACCACTCGCCCTTATCAATTGAGGTTAGCTAGAAACTTTTTCTATCAATCTCATACTCTGATAAGAGGCTTATGAGTTTGTCACTTCAATAAGAGGCCTTAAGGTATAACTCCCATCATATCAGTATATCAAGAGCAATGGATCTCATCTTGACTACTTAGCTTACCGATGAATGATCTTCACCAAACCCATAATCACCTGTATCATCCTGATCACAAGGGTATGAATAAGTATGACCCAAAGTATAGCAAATCCCGTACAAGGTAACCAGTATCTCAAGTTTGAGGATTCTTGTACTACTACTACAATAAGACATTGACACCAACACATGGACATATTTATTTCTGAGTGTCTATCTTATAACAGTCTCTAATGTATTACTCGAATACATTCATGTGTTAAGTCAAGGTACCACCTTCAACTAGTGAGATTGGTTGCTTGGATCAAATCAAAGGAGTAAGCTTACACATGCTAGTCTGTCTACTTAATTGATATCCAGTCTCAATGAAACTATGACTAGGGATATTTAGATTTTTCTTAGCGACACGTATGTGCACTTCTCCCTCCACAGAGCTCCCACTATATCCTTGCACTTTCTCGTTATGAAATAGTTACAAACTTTTATCTTATTATATCAATGAGCATATACATATACTTAATAGCATATATAATACCAGCTATATAAAAACTTTAGAAACAATCATAGATATATAATAAAGATGCCTTGTTATTAATAAACAATAATCTCAAACTATTTGTACATTTATGACTAGGGTATACATCATGTCTAACATGTTCCACTATGGCTATATTACAACTACAGTGAAGGCCTTGAAGATAAAAGTGGAAGGCTATGAGCGAGAAAGGGGTAAGTGTTTGATCCTAGTGAGGTAAAGTTTCAACTTAGGGCACTTTCAATCTATCCATTTTTCAACTTGGCACTCAAGATACAATAAATCCCATATTATTAAGGCAAGCAAGGTCAACATTGTGGCTATAGTTGAACCGAAAGATGTGCTTAAGGAGGACAAGGATTCAAAAATTGATGAGGATGAAGAGCCTGAGCTGGAATGAGAGGATGAACTCTTTATTAAGGAGCATTTGAAGAAGGCAAAGGTAGCTATAAGTCTAGTTTCTAAGCAAGTTAAGAAGAAGGCAAGTCCAGCAAGGTAGAAGAAAGTTTTGGCTTCTTCAAAGGGGAGCCTAAGTAGAAACTCAAGCTCAAATCTAGAGCTGAGTGAAAAATAGAGGCTAGAGCAAAGGAGGCACCTGAAGAAATTGATGCAACAATTTTTCCTCCTCAAAATCTAAAATTTGTAGAGCAAGTACAAAAGATGAAAGCTTTTGAAATTACGAAGGAGCTAAGGAAAAAGAAAAGAAAATTTGCTCAAAAGGATCCTAAAGCTGTGAGTTCTTTAAATCTAGCTAAATAGAAGATCAAGGGTACCCAAAAGAAGAGGAGTGCTCCAACTAGTTCAAGGAGGAACCTCGAGCTTGTAGTAAGTGAGGATGAGTTGGAAGATATTAGCCAAAACAAGTTTGATGAACTAACTAGTCTTGATGAATCTATACCTTCACCCACCCACACGCAACAAGCTAAATTATCCGAAGCTAATCCATCATTGGATAAAATAGCTAACCAACAAGCACCAAAACTTCCTTCCCCCACACCTATTTTATTTCTACTTCTATTCCCAGTTCTCCATAAGAATGATCCAACCATTCTTCACTACCCCAAATACTTCAAATTCACTCATTCCCTCTCCTATAAAATCTTAACAACCCCTTATTATAAATAAACTGTAATTTCTCTGCCTTCTTCACCACAAAAGATAGAAAATTCAAACACAATCCATCTAATTACCATTTCTCAACCAAGCCTTTCTTCAAACCTAGCCTCTACCCCCTCAATCCCTTTGATTGGGGAAACTCCTCAAACTGAGAATTAAGTACGCTCAAGAGGAAATAATAGTAGATGTAAGGGGTGTCGAATCAAATTTTATAGCTTAGGAAGCAACCCTTACTAACAGCAATTAGGTCCAAGAGGACATTGATTATTCATTTATCTTAGCCATGATAAGAGAGACTACAAGGGTTAAATACCCTTCTATAAAATAAAATGTTAAGTTAGATGCATAAGTAAGCCAAGTGCTACTTACTGAAGAGTTGATGACATTTATTGGCAAAGAAGAAGAAGGCTCCAATGCTTGAATTTGAAGAGTACACAGGTCTACCCTTGGAATGTGCACACTATGAAGAGTTTGAGCGCATCCAAGGGAGCTTATTAACAATAAGAAACCATCTTTCTAAAGAGAGCACAAAGAGTCTTGTTGATAAGATTGCAACTATCTTCAATGGACTGGCTGATTCTAGAGCTCAACTAAACGTAGTAGTTTCCGCTATCACAACTTCTTATGTTGTCGCCAATGCTATGGTGGGAAGAGTTAAGGGTATGTGAACAACACAACTATGCAACTAAGAAACATAAAGGTGCTTTTGGACATTGGGATTGAAGATGCAAGGGACATAGACTTAACAGCAAGGACAATGGAAGCTATAGGTCCTAAGATTGTTGATATGGGGGCAAAGTTGAAGATAGCTTTGTCACCAAGAGAGTTTCGTAGACTACTTTAAAGTTTTCAACAATTTGCTTGCCAAGATAAGAGCACAGTCCTTCCAGCCTGATGATGAAATTTTACCTTACATGTATTCTAGACTTTGAACAATTGTGTTTTAATAAAAATTTTTTACTTTGTGTGTTTGTGATTAATTTTCATTTTATTTTAACTTTGTTTTTCTTATTATATTTCGCTTTGATTTAATTTGATATTGTCTTATTTTATTTTAGTAACCTATATTTGTTTGTTTGGAATATTTCGTTATACACAATTATATCATACCATCGAGCTAATGTGATCCAATGAGGCATCGAACCAATGATGATAACCCGACGAACACTCGAGCCAATGTCACACAACAAGCCATCGAGCCAATGTCACCTGACGTGCCATCAAGCCAATGTCATCAACAAAACTAAATATATTCGATGCGCCAACAAGCTAATGTCACCTGACATTCCATCCAACAAATGTCAATCACTAAACTCATCCAATTCCAATGGCAAATTGTCAAATCCTCCCTTTGTTCCTATGTAAATTATTGCACACACTTCTCTCTTTTTTTCAACCCACCATGCTCCTTTTGTGTACGATGAAATGTGTTTGATTCAAATCTTCGAGATCCAGTACATGAAGGACAAACTGTGAGCACTATTTGCCAAGCCTAATGATGAATTTTACCTTACATGTATACCAAGATGACATTTGGACTTGAAGAGACTTTCAACATTTGTGTTTTAATAAAAATGTTTTATTTTATGTGTTTGTGATTAATTTTCATTTTATTTTAACTTTATTTTTATTGTTTTATTTGACTTTGACTTAATTTGATTTTTTCTTATTTTATCTTAGTAACTTATTTTTGTTTTTGGAATAATTCATTATACCATAATTTTTTATTAATGAATGTGAAAATAAATGTTAAATTGATATATAAAAAGGAAAAGAACAAAATCATGGAAAGGAAGGGGATTGTTTAAATCTTGATTTTATTTCTTCCTTTTTTCTACCGTAGATTTTTCCCATTTAGTTTTTGTTTTAATACTAATTTATTTATTTCCATGTTTAAGAACAGTCTTGTATTAATTCTAATTTATTCATTTCCCAGTTTGTATAGTTTACCAATCTCTTGAAATTTAAGCTTATAAATAGGTCTCTAAATTTCTAAATTGGGGGTGGGGGGAATCTTTTGAACTTTTTCTCTTCACACATTTTGATTATGCTCTACCATTTTCTTTATCGAAAATAAGTTTTCCTTCATAAAATTGTTCGAAAATTCTCAAATTCCAAACCAAGCATCTTAGAATCAAGCATAGGTAAAGTTAAGGGTAATATCATTTTTATTAATTTTCATTTTTTATTTTCAATTTACTATTTCATTTCATCATCCATATATTTGTATAATTTTTATTTCTATGACTATATTGATATTTTATTTGCGTTTTGCAAGGTGACAAGTAGATTTGTTATGAACATAGAAATTGGGATTAATCAAAACTCAAAGTCGAATCCATATGCAAATCCCCTTTATTCATATGCAATTTTATTTAATTTCTTAGATCATTTGTAATTAGGCAGTTGTAATCTCCTTACTTTCCTGTCTTTAGTTTTTGCTTTCGATGTTTGTATTTATTTATTTATTGTATGAGCATATAGAAATTAACATTGGGTTAAAATTGAAAATAGGCATAAAATGGATAAAACTGCATAATATAATTGAAACTAATATTTTTAATTAGGTAGATTAGTAAATGCTTTCTCCGGACTTAGAATCTCTATTTAATAGGTATAGGAATACCTTCGTTTTAATTTTAATTTAAGATGAGTATAAAAAGAATTAAAGTTCTTTTCTTTTAATTATAGAAAATCATGTTACTTTTGTAGAAAGTTGATGTTTTGATTATTTTGTTATATAAAATCATTCAAATTAACCCTTTTTCTTTATTGAATCAATATATGCAGAATGTAAAATTTATTTCCATATCGACATGTTTCCATAAATAGCCTTTCAATAAAATAGACATTATTTGTTCCCATATCATAATAAATTGTTTTTTTCCCAAATTTATCATTTTCCAAAATATTTTACATTTTTAATTTCTTTTATTACAAGATCATTTCTTAAGAAAACTTCATTTCCATAACAAAAGGCTTTAGTTGCCTAAACATTTTTTTTCCATAACAATTGCTTTTGCGAAAATATCATTTTTAAAAACTAATAAAAATAAAACTCTCAATTAGAGTTCTTCGGCCCGCTTCATCTCGTCCATCAAAACGTTGTCCGCTCATCGCCTTAAACCTCTTAAGTACTTATAGCCTTAAATCTCTTAGATACTTCCCGAGTACCAAACCTAGGCTAGTGTCATTGCGACCAAATAGCCATAAACCTTTTAGGTACTTTCTGAGTACCAAACATAGGCTAGTGTCATTGCGACCAATTAGCCATAAACCTTTTTGGTACTTTCTGTGTACCAAACTTAGGCTAGTGTCATTGCGACCAAATAGCCATAAACTATCTAGGTACTTCGTAACCGAACCTAGGCTAGCGCAATTGCGACCAAATAGTCTTAACTCTTAACCTCTTAAGTACTTCCCGAGTAGCGAACCTAGATTAGTGTTATTGTGATCAAATAGCCATTAACCTTTTAGGTACTTTTCAAGTTTAGAACCTAGGCTAATGTCATAGTGATAAAATTGCCTTATCGTGATAAAAATTGCCTTATCTCTTAGGTACTTCATGAGTATGGAACCTATGATAATTTCATTGCGACCAAATAGCCTAAACCCACTTAGGTACTTCTTGAGTACCGAAACTAAGCTAGTGTCATTGCGGCTAATAGCCTCAAACCTCTTTGATACTTCTCAAGTACCAAATCTAGGCTAGTTCCATTATGACCAAATTGCCCCTAAATCTTTTAGGTACTTCCTAAGTAATGATCCTAGGCTAATGTCATTGAAATAAAAAATTCCTTACACCTCTTAGGTACTTCTCGAGTACCGAAATTAGGCTAGTGTTATTGCAACCGAATAGCCCTAAACTTCTCATGTACTTCACAAGTATCGAACTTAGGCTAGTGTCATTGTGACCAAATATCCCAAAACCTCTTAGATACTTCTCAAGTATTGAACTTAGGCTAGTTTCATTATGACCAAATAGCCCTTAATTTCTCAGGTACTTCTTGAGTATCGAACCCAGGAAGTGTCATTATGACCAAATAACCCAAAACCTCTTAGATGCTTCTAAAGTATTGAACTCAGGCTAGTGTCATTACGACCAAATAGCTCAAAAACCTCTTAAATACTTCTTAAGCATTGAACTTAGGCTAGTGTCATTACAACCAATAACATGAAACCTTTTTTATATGTCCCAAGTATCAAATCTATGCTAGTGTCATTGCAACCAAATAACCCTAAACCTTTCAGCTACTTCACAAATACTAAACCTAGGCTAGCGTCAATGCGACCAAACAACCTTACACCTTTATGCTAGTGTCATTGTGACCAATATCCTTATACCTCTTTGGTACTTCAAAAGTACCAAATCTATGCTTGTGTCATTGTAACCTAATAGCCCTAAAACTTTCAAGTACAGAACTCAGGATAGAATCAATGCAACCAAAAATCTTTGCACCTCTTAGCTACTTCTCAAGTATCGAACCTAGACTAGTGTCATTGTGACCAAATAGCCTTACACCTCTTAAGTACTTCCCATGTACCGAAACTAAGCTAGTGTCATTAAGACCAATAACCTTCAACCTCTTAGGTGATTCCTGAATACAAATTATAGGCTAGTGTCATTGTGACCGAATAGACCTAAACCTTTTAGGTACTTCTCGAGTACAAAACCTAGTCTAGTGTCATTACGACCATATAGCCCTACACCTTTTAGGTACTTCCCAAGTGCCAAACCTAGGCTAGATTTATTGGGACCAAACATCCTTACACCTCTTACGCATTCCCCAAGTATTGAAACTAGGCTAGTGTCATTGTGACCAATAGTCTTTAACCTCACTAGTACTTCCTAAGTACCAAATCTAGGCTAGTGTCATTGTAACCTAATAGCCCTAAACCTTTTTAGTAGATCTCGAGTACCAAACCTAGGATAGAATCATCACGACCAAAAGGCCCTACACCTCTTATATACTTCATGACTTGAACCATGGCTAGTGTCATTGCAACCAAATAGCCCTAAACCTTTTTAATACTTCTCGAGTACTGAAACTAGGCTAGTGTCATTGTGACCAATAGTCTTAAATCTCTTTGGTACTTCCTCGGTACCAAATCTAGGTTAGTGTCATTGAGACAAAGTAGTAATACACCTCTTAGGTACTTCCCGAGTACCGAACCCAGGCTAGTGTCATTGCGACCAATAGTTGAAATATAAGGTTAGCGTCATTGTGACCTAGTAACTGAAATAAAGTGTTAGTATCATTCATTATGACCAATAGTCGAAATCACTATTATGTTAGCATCAATTGTCACCAAATACCTAAATCAGTTCATACACATTCATGAACATACAATCATTCATTCTTGCATACATTTCATAGTACATGACCCATTTAAGAAAATAACATGCATTATTAATGTTTCTGATGATATTATGCAGTTCGGTAGCAACCTTAAAAGCACCATTCTAGAATTTCCCTCTTAGGGGCAAACATTGTTGTGCAAGAATCATTTTCAGGGGAATCAGGGTCAGAGTCAATAGAGAGGAGATTCAGTCCTTTTTCCTAATAACAATCATGGATGAACAAAATCTAAGAGCAATTATCAATGAGTTTGTGATTGATGCAATTAACCTTGAATAACTTTAAGGAGATTTTAGGTGTTGCAATGGCATTGAAACAAAACTTAACGCATGCTCTTTAAAACGTCCATACTTTTATTCATAAAGGTCATTGTACTATCCAACGTGGGTCACGTTGTTGTGAAGAGCAAACAGACTAGGTAGAAATATTAGAAGAGAGGCTGGAAAATGAAAGTCGTAAACATAATCAAGATAAGAAATAAGTTATTGATGCATCAATGGTGGTGGCAACTCGACTCACTTAAATTGTATCAATTTTTTTATTTATGAATGAATCCTTGACAATCTTTTTTATCAAGTGTAGGAAGCTTGGTTCTTTATTAAACTTGAAGATTTTTTTTCCTCCTACACCAATGGACAAGGGTAAAATTTGCGTATCCATGTGATTTAGGGACATCAAACCAATGAATGGAGTAAGCTTCTAAAAGACATCAAACTGCCTATAAATGAAGGCAAGATATTAGAACAATGAACAAGAAAGCAATAAAAGCTAATCTCAATGATGTCATTGGAGACCCTCTACATGGAAAGGAGTTTGTTTTATTTCTATTTTCCTTGTTTTTATGTGAACCCTATGCTTCCTTGCTTATATGTGTTATGTTTTTCTCAAGGTCTGTTCATACATTTAAATACTTATTAATCATGTTTATCATATATGGAACACCATTTCTTTAAATTTACATGCGAATGACTGAGGTTTGTGAATGATGCTTATATTCGGAAGACATTACTCTTGTAAAACAAGACACACTTGGGTATCCATTTGATTCCATCATCCAATACAAATTGTGTAAGCAGTATACGATTGATCCCAATGGTCATACCAATGTTCATGGAGACAAGAAGCATCAACAAGTAACAAACATGCAAAAGAAGCAACCTCAATATGTGTTACATGCTTTTCATTCTTGATGTAGGGAATACATCATCAAAGGAGTTTATTTTCAATTTTTTATGGTAGATAATCTCATTTTCTATATTTAAAAAAAAGAAAAGAAAAAAGAAGAAAATAAGAAAAAATGAAGGAAAAAGAAAAAAATTAATGAAGTAAATTGAACAATGCATCAATGTCACCACTGAGAAAGTACAAGTTTCACAAACTATAAAAGAATTAGTTTGACAACTTACATAATGGGATGATCAACATTAATTATAGTTCAAGTATCAAACTCGGAAGGGTAAAGCAAGCCCATTCAGATGATAGTGAAAGATGGGAATGGATATATTCTTGGTTTCTTTCATGACTACATCGACAATGTGGGTCAATGATAAATGTACTACCTATAAACCTTTAAGGTGAAATTACCAATGCGACTTAGGTAAAATTTCAGATAATAAGGCGAATGACATATGCTAGAATACCCACAAGAGCAAGTTAGTAGAAAGTGTGAGCCACTTGATATATTCATCATTCCGTAGTTTTTACCATCTGGAATTTCATTAATGAATTGATTGTCTACTGAATTTGTCTTATGAGTGTTCAAATGTATGTATAAATTCTTTGTAAAACATATGAATATGTATATCTTTCAAACTTATGTGTGCAAGAGCTATCATGGTGACATCCACTAAAAGAAATTCCCTTTGAAAATGAAGTCCATGATCAAGCATCAAGAATATCAAGGTGGAGAAAATGACAATTGCTTGAGAAAACTAGATGAATATCATGATCTCCACTTACGAAGCACAGTCACCTGTCTATCATAAAACATGGGCAATATGAGAATTCATTTTATAAAAAGTAAGAAAAACAAGAAAAGGAAAAGATGCAAAAAAAGAAAAAAGAGAAAGCCTACTTGATTGAAAACCTGAAAGGGCGATAACAGAAAAAATTAGGCAACCCGATAATTTGAAAACTTGAAAGGGTAGTTTATGCAAAAGTTATGGTTACAATATGGGTTTGTTGAGTTGAAATATCACAATCAAAATTCAAGAAATTGTTAAAGAAATTTTGATGGATTGAAAAAGGCGGTCCATCTAAAAGTTCAAACAATCATATTCTAAGAGCATATATTATGGCACCTAATACTGATCTTTATACCCATCTAGTCGACTCTGAATCTGATGATCCATGGACTAACATTGCACATCTCCCCATAATGGTGAAAGTCTCTCAACTTGGAGAAAGGAGATCAATCTTGCAAATGATTATAATAAACTCTTTTTCTTCATCATATTACACCCATTCATACATTGGAGCATGCATCACATTTGTCGCATTATCATATTGTAGAAACAAATGGAGTCTCACTTCTCAAGCGCCCACATCTTATGAAATGGAAGATATGTGGCAATATTCATGGGTATGGATGAGAATCTATGCATAAGAGAGACTCTCCACCTAAATCATGTCATTTATACATTCACTTCGCTCAGAAGCATGGCTAGTGATGGCCTTAGATGGGTATGCTATTTTTATGCTTTAAAAAATATTTTTCAAAATCGTAGAACTAAATTTTTTAAAATCATAATTTTCACAATGAAAAACCCACCAGACAGACACCAAAGTACTTACTTGTTTACAATTTATGATTCTTGATCAAAGGGGAAAAAATTTTTATTCCCAAAATTATCGATCAAGGAACATAAACTACTTTCGATGAACATTCAAAATCACATCCAATCATGTACTTATCAAGCTATCAAGCTAATGTCATCGGATGAGCCATTGAGTCAATATAATCTGACACGCCATTGAGCATATGTCACCCATATGAGCCATTGAGTAAACATCACCCGGTGCAGTATGGAGGTAATGTCATTAATTAAACTCAATATACCCGACGTGCAATTGAGCCAATGTCACTTGACATGCCATCGAGCCAATTTTAACTGACCAGCCCTCAAGCCAATGTCACCCGATGTGCCATCGAGTCAGTATCACCATTTAAACAAAATATATAACTTGCCATCAAGCTAATGTCATCTGATGACCCATGGAACCAATGATGATAACCCGACACCTACTTTTATTCAACAATGTTTTCGAGCTCTGCTTTAATTTTAATTTAAGATATGTTTTAAAAAATTAAAGTTCTTTCTTTTAAAGTTACAAAATCATGATTCTTTTATACAAAGTCAATCTTTTGATTATTTTGTTATAGAAATACATTCTAATTAACTTTTTTCCTCGTTGAATCAACATTTCCAAAATGTAAAATTTATTTCCATATTGACATGTTTCCATTAATAGGCTTTCAATAAAATTGAAATTATTTATTCCCTTATCATAATAAATTGGGTTTTTTTCCAAATATTACCATCTTCCAAAATATTTTACATTTTCTATTACTTTTATTACAAGATCATTTTCCATGAAAACATCATTTCCATAACAAAATGCTTTAGTTTCCTAATTGGTTGATTTGATTCCATATGTATGTGTACAAATAGTTTATCTCCATAACAACTGTTTTTCTGAAAATATCATTTATAAAAATTAATAAAAATAAAACTCTCAATTAGTGTCCTTCAGCCTGCTTCGTCACACCCTTTAAAACGTCATCCACTTACACAAGGATTTAATCTCATTACTCATCTCACTCAGTACCACTATTTGTTGATTAGTGAGCTCAACAACAACGAAGTCTTATACTCACCCGGGAGAGAGCAACTTGTGAATGAGATAGATCCTGACATAGTTGGGAAGCAAGAGATGTTCTCTCAAGCCTTTAACTCCTTCAACATGTGCCTCAACCAATTTATGATAGAATAGTTAATAAAGGGGAGAAGGTAGTAGTGGATGCATGTAAGTCAGTTAACATTAAAAATCTCATCACCAACAAGATCGCAACATCCATCGTAGCAACATAAACTAAGGATACAACCCAGGCCACCAGCATCATCTTTGCAACAATGTTAACCTCATGGAAGAGGAAGAGGAGAGCCAAAGAAGAAATAGATTTGTTGTAGCTGCTAAAAAATATTGTAATAGGATTCAATGTAAAAGCTTAGTATAGGACACAATTTGTGTACTTGTTAAGTTTTTCTATATAAAATTACAATATTTTATCTCAGGTTCAGATCTTCTTAACTTTAAATTATATTGTTGGTTCTTGCATAAAATTATATCTTGCAGGAATCAATTTAGACCACCAAGTTTTTAGAAGTTGATAAAGACAAGTCTCCAATTCAAAGGGATTGCTCTCTCAATATGGGTGAGCTTGTATTGACTGAAGGAAATCCACTCAGCATGGGGGAGTTTATGCTATCTAAGGGAGTTCACTCAGCATGGGGGAGTCATTTATCACTTACTAGGTCTTCCTCTATCAATAAACTTTTACTAAGTACATTTCTGCTACTACCTAGTTTGTTATCAATTCCAAAATGGGGTAGATTGTTGAACAAAAATTAATAGTACCTCTCAATATTTAAGTATTGGAGATAATAAATTGCTTAAGATAGTAAAATTAATTGGGTACCAAGTAGACTCCTGATTAAGGGGTTAGCTTGAGTTTATTTTGTGTAGAAAAAACTCTACTTGACATATAATTAATTAGGTTAAGGCTTATTGTTGTGAGAGTTATTGTGTTGACTAACTCAACTTCAAAGTTTATGCAATATATCTCAGTGTAAGACGAGTGCTCTACGCGATGCTGAGTAAAATACATTACACTGTTTCCTTTAAATATTAAGTGTAAACAAAATATTCTTATTTGATACTTTTCAATTTTCAAAAAGGATTTGATGCTGAAAACAAAAGAATATTCAAGTGGTCCTCTCCTCACAATGAAAAGCATTACCGCGCCACTACTGCGTCACATAACGGATTCAATCAAAAGCCTCCACATTGCATCTCATGTGCCTAATCTCACCAGACATGCTTGATGATAAGAACCTTGTCAAGAAATTATTCAACAAATTAAGATTGCACCTCAACATTCTAAATCATGTCTTTAAACGACTTCAAAACTCTTTCAAACATAAAGAAATTTGACAATGTGAAGAGAAGATATTTTCAACCAAAAGCCAAGACACTAAGCTGCAACTACTACTTACCAAAGTTTACAATTATAAATAAAAGCAGATGGAGTTGCCTACAACTTGATGAATCACCTAAATTTCTAAAGAGGTGAAACTCTGTTTAAGAAATCACAGTCCTCAAATTACCAATCAAGTAAATCACAAAAGCAAAAAGTCAAACTCTATTCAATTTGTATTAGAGAGAAATTCATTAGACTTAGAATCTGGCTAAGTCATTCATTGTAAACAAACCAACATCTTATAAGTTGAGTTTATGTTCTAATTCATTTATTCTTAAACTGAGTGATAATAGTTTGAGAAGAGTATGCAAACTGTTAAGAGTGTTAGTTACCTTTGAAGGTACTTGTTACAATCAACCTACCCATTGTCAAAGGCTTCTCCACCTGGTTAAAGGAGTGAACACTAGTGGATTTAAGCTCAGAAAAGAATCTAGGGACTAGAGTAGGCTCGGGGCCGAACCAAGATGAAATAACAGTATTTGTTCTTTTAACTTATCTTTTATCTTGTCAACTTAACTTATACATCAACATCTTTCTCTCTATTAATTTTTTTTAAAACCAACCTAAGCTAAGTAAGATTTTACTTAGTATAGCTTGTGCCCAAATCAGTGTCAGCTAAAGTTAAGTGGTTTTTGAAGTTATATCCCATAGTTTGTGCACAACATTTTATACTAAGCATACCTTAACACAACTTGGCTAAGAATTTTCAAATGATAAAAAGAAAAAATTAATCATTATTCACCCCCTCTTTGATCGATTCTATAAGCTTTACGGACAAACAGAATAGAATTTAACAATTATCATTTTGTAGGATGCAGATATAGAAGAGCAACAAAGTGAAGTGGAACAATTTGCAACAACACGATTATAGAGCAAAGACCAAGGGAAACCATAGAAAAAAGACGAGCAAGATGCTACGATAATTGTAAGTAACTTAAAATTGAGTTAGATATATATAAAGTAACTATGAAATATTCATGCATGATAATTTTTAAACATGATGCACAAAATGATATAGAACAACAAAAAGAGAACGAAGGTGAACAAGTCTTTTCAACTGCATTGCAAAATGAAGGAGAAGAATAGAACAATATTGAAGAAGATGAAAAGGAGGAGGGATAGGAAGTAGAAAAGGATATTAAATTAACAAAAAGAGCATTGCACTAGAAACATGAAGAAACAACAACAGAGAAGGTTCCACAAGAACTTATGAGCTTGAACAATGAAGTAGTAGAAAAAGGTTATGCTCTTGAAAAGTAGCAACAAATTAATAATCCTGAAGAAGCTCTAGGATTGAAGAAAGGGATCTCATTTGAGAGATTTCACACAAATCAAGAGCAAACATTAAGCAGGTTAGAGAATATCAAAGAGAAAATATAGTAGGAAAGAAAGTTCTATGCATGAAGGGTACAATGAAGAAAAAATCAGTGCCTACTTTCCACATCGTCATACATAGCACAAATGAATCAACATAGAGCAGCCAAAGTGGTGAAAAAGAAAAGGTTAATGCCAAAGACACAAAAAAGATGGATGAAAAGGATATGTTTGACCAAAGGATTTCCACCATCTCACGAAACTATGATTAAGTCTTTCAAACATCGCCTTTCTACACTTCCACAACCATGAAGAGAATTTACATTATTTACGAGAAAAATTCAATATGATTCAACCTTTCAAAATATACCATACAAACTTAAAAATACCCAAACACATCTAAAATACACAAAGAAGTTTAAACAGTACCTGAGACACATTCGAAAAGGATAAAAAAAAGGCACCAAGAACGCCTTTCCTCTTGGGGGAAGCAAAAAATGAACTTCCCCTTTAGCTAGGAGCGCTAATACCCATAGGGGATGAAAGCTCCCCCTCCATGGGGGCGAGAGGAACCCTCACCAGAGGCACCCCCTTTAGAGCTCCTCCATGGCAGTTTGAAATTTATTAAATCTATCAAACCCCACTAAGACACTAAGCCTCCACTAACCCATGATTTCTAGCACTCCTTGAGTAGTTTTCTACTCTATATAAACCCTCCTTTACCTTTCATTTCAACACACTTGAATTCTAATTCAAAACTTCCTTCTAGCAGCACAAATAAACTACATTTTCTTAAAGTTCTAGTGTTCTTGAGCCTTCGAGGCCTGAAAATCATCTCGAAGGAAGCTGTAGCGATGTAATAAAGCCCTATGAAGGTGGATTATGGTAGAAAAGGTAAGCACTTGAATTCCTAAATTTTTATTTGCATTTAATTTTACCATTTTTCTTTTTTAAATTTTTGAAAGTGGTAGTCTGCTCAAGAAATGGGAGCCTCCTGGAGACAATGGCGCTCCCTTTGCTCTTGAAGGAGCCTCCTGAGCTGTTGGGAGCCTTTGCAACATTTTCTCAAGAATGTTACCTAAATTTATCCTTTTTATCTATTTCTAATATTATTTTGATGTTCCAAGAGCCATAGTTGTTCATTTTTTATTATCAAAAAAATGTTTATTACGATGATGGGATAATCAAATGCATTCTTTTTGAAGAATTAAACTCGAAACGGGTATTTCCAAGTCCCAATTCTTTTCAAAAATCATTTCTATTCAAGTTAACGTTGTTTCATCGAGATTTAGAGGCGCGTATCAATGTTTGTGTCTTTAAAACCCTATCTCATTCAATTATTTCCTTTGTAACCATCATTATGTGAAATTAAATATACCAAAAAATATTTAGATAATATTCATGTTGTAGATATGAAAAATGTTTTGATATAATTTGGCCAATGAAAAGTACGTAAGCTGTACGGACCCAAATATAGAATAATTCCCAGAAGAGGTAATCTGAGTGATGACTCCATTTTTTTCAATATAATTTCCCCTAATTTTCCTTTTCAAAGAACATATGTTTTAATATATTATCGAAGGAGAGATTTTTACCGAATGAGATATATTATATCGTTATATGATTTTTATGATAATTTTGGATCTTTAACCCATGTCTAGTCTAGCTGAGGATTGAGCTTTGGTATCAATCTAGTTCAGGGATACCTTTCCTACCTTAGATGATTCATCATTAATGGATTCGAAATATTCACTAGAATGTTGTATGATCCGTTTTCCAAAATTAACTTGCACTCTTTTATATTTTTTGAGAGTAGCTTTATAAATTTATTTTACGACCCACCAAAAGTAGGCTTCCCATGATTTCACTAAACACGCTCGCAGGACCTACCTTCTCTGGAAAACTTTCACTTACTCATAGTTGAAACTCTACAAATGAGTTTTATATTTTCATTTTAAATGACCTTGCTTTTACGAAAACTAATTTGATGAAAAAATTATTATTATGGATATTCAAATCTTTAGTTAAATTAAACTCATCGTTCTTATTTCCAACATAATATTTATTTCATGCAATTAGATTTGTTACTCTATGACTACTAGTACGTGCCGAATGGAGTTGAACACTCACAAAAATGACCATTGCAACCTCATGGAAGCCTAGACATTTAGCGATGCAACACTCATTTCCATATTGCATGTATCTCCCTTGTTAGAACCCATTTGAGGAGAGGCTTGGAACCATCTACATCAGCAACCCATTGTTGACCAAAGCCCCTCATGTAGTAAAGGTTAGAAGTTATCGATATGGTATCAAAACTAATACACACACATACATTAAAGTTACAACACTTTATCATCACTCGGTCCTTGACAAGTTACAATAAAATTACCCCAGAAAGGGAAGAGAGACCAAATCTCGCGTGACATTATAAATGTTGGAGGGAGGACTCTTGCGTCTTTATTTTTTGCAAGTAGCTTAGGCTATTGACATATGGTACACTCTACTTTGTATATTACGCGCACCCACATACCATAGAGATGTATCATTTCTCCAATATCACACATAAAAACTACACATTGTCATGCCATGTCGTGTCATACACGTTGCCATGCTAGTTTCTCTAAATATTACCATGCCATGCCATGATAGCTTCTCTACAAATTGCCATTCCATACCATGCTAGTTTTTCTACACATTTCCATGCTATGCCATGCTAGTTTCCACACATATTCCATGACATGCCCTGCTAGTTTCTTTACACATTACCATGACATGCCATGCTAGTTTCCCTACACATTTACATGCTATGCCATTGTAGTTTTCTACATATTGCCATACCATGCCATTGTAGTTTCTATACACATTTCCATGCCATGCCATGCTAGTTTCCTACACATTGTAATGCCATGTTGTTCTAGTTTCCCTACACATTATCATGCCATACCATGCTAGTTTTCATACACATTGTCATGTCATGCCATGTTAGTTTCTCTATGTGTTACCATTCCATGATAACTCTTTTCATGCCACGTTATATGCCATTCCTAGAAATTGCTTCTATGTAATTTCATACACGTTACTCAGCGACGCCATTATCTTTGTGTGATCATTCATTATCTAATTGTGTGCTATATTGTCACATTACTGCAGTACAGCATATGAGCATTCTCAAATTCGCATGTCATGAGCATAAACCCCGTATTTTGAAGCCATATATTCACATGTGTTATAGGCATTTTAGATCTAAAACACAACACTAGACACCATGCTACCATGCATCACCCATGGCCCTTCAATAGCCATACTAACAAGTGTGTCTGTGATTTTAGAGTGGACTAGGAGTTTCGAACTTCTTGTCAAAGTCTCACCTCTGACACCTTTGATTAGTTCAAATCACCTTCAAGGAAAAACAAGCTCTCAGTCAACGAGAATCATCCCATAAATCAACATGTCAGGACATGATTAAAGCACCCCACCAAATAACAGTAACCTGATAGCCCGAATGACCGCAACAATGGCATAATTCATGAGAGGCGATTAGTTTAAGGACATCCACAAACAAATAATCAAGGCAATGGTCAATGAGTACAAGCCTTCCAATAAGGAGTCTGAACCCAATGTTGTGGAGGAATCTATCCCTAAAGGTCTATTGGAGAACCCATCCCAAATGGTGGTACTATTTCAATAACTATTTCAGCTCAATCATGCTAAGAAAGGCATTGCCAAGATGTTGGTTGAAACTAGCAAAGAGTTACTCCTAGCCAACCTCACCATGCTGATGCTACCACCTTACAAAGGGGTGGGTCCACCCGATGTTCACTTGGCCAACTATGAGAATGTGATGAAATTGGAGGGTATAACTGATAATCACTTAGCTAAGATGTTTCCTTGCACCATAGCCGAAATCCTTCTCCGATTTGTATGCCACTAAACCTCACCAAATTAGGAGCGAGTGGGCCATGATCTCTTCTAAGTTCAAGGAGCACTATGGGTAGAACATTGAGCTTAATATGAATATTCAAACCATGGAAAGGATCAAGTAAAATTCAACCGAGAGCTTTTGAGAATAATACTTTGTTAGGGAATAAGCCAAGTTTCTGCGAATTTTAATCAAGCTCATTGATGGGGAACTTTCGATTTTTTAAAAGAAAATGGAACTTGTTGAGTTGGCCCAAGATTTGTCAAAAAGCCAAGAATATGGAAAGGTAGGAAGAGGCTAAGAACTAAGCGACCACCACCTTAGGAAGTGGGAAACCCTAATTCAAGAAGATGCAATAGCTGACTCCACCCCATATTCTAGCCAAACCAAAGTTAACCACACCGGCCAACACCTCCTCCCAATCAAAGGTTGGTACAACTCGCACAACAACATAGGCATATGATTTTATTGTAGAAGCTCACTTTGGCCACTATTTTCACCAAGCTAAGGGAGATCAACCTCCTCAAAGGTATCAAACCATAGGTTCCATCTAAGGCTAAGGATAAGGCACATTAATATTCAAATCATGTGGTGGCAAGACATCACACCAACAATTGTCAAGCCCTACCCTATGCCATTAAGAGCTAATATAAATGAAGTACATCAAAGAGCCGCTTGCCAAGTCAAGCACCATGAACAACCCTCTTTCAATTTTTCCCGCATCCATCAATGACATCTTGCTAGGTCATGATGGGCAAAGTAAGAGAGATAATGAAGACTTCAACCCTGCTTTAGGATAAAACAACTTGATTTTTGACGTGCGAAGAGTAGAGATGATATATGAGTACATGAACAACCAGAATTCGTGGAACATCATCAATCACCACATCCCACCTCATCCAACCTACAATGGTGGAGAGGATCCAAAAGAGTACTTGGAGAAGTTTTATGACCTCATGGACGAACATGATGTAACTTTGCATCGATTTGTCCTTAATTTAAGCATATCTTGAGAGGAGAAGCATGGTAATTGTATGTGGCTCTTTTTCCTCAAAAGGAGAGGGACCTATTCTTTACTAAGGAAAGCTTCATCGAGGCATTCTCTCTCACAAATGTCAACATAAAGATATATATACCACTCTTTCCATTATCATAGAACTATTCTTTGAAGATCTGTGGGTCAACGAACCAATTAACCAAGTATATGAGATAGCCACCAAGGAAGCTTCAAAGTCAATCTTTGACCTTTTTAAGAAGTCAAACTCTATCATTGGATTAGTGGGAATAATCGAGAAGAAGAAGATGAACATCGACTTAGACACCTATGAGATCAAAGGTAAGAACCAAGAACTACACCCATCAACTTAGACTCTTACAAACTCAATGTTAACAATGAAGGCACGAATGAATCCACCTTCTTTGTAGAAACTAAACATTGAAGAGAATTCATACAAGATGGAGTCCTTCATGTCATGAGGAGCGGTCGAGTGTACCAAATTGGGAAATAAACTCGGGCGAACCATTGAGCCTAGCCTGATAATTCTATGCTTGAATACAACTTACTCATTAATCACCTAAAAAATGTGCAAGCTCGATACATTATTTAGCAACTACTCATTGACTCCAAGAAATGTCAAGAGGCCATTTTTCATAGAAATAGTAAATGTAGTGGGAGAAGGCATCCTTTTCAAGAAGAAAGACCCTATCGGTTTCTATTTATCTAACTTGCCTTTCGAAAGACATGCACATCACAAAGCCCTATTCATCCAAGTAGGAATTCTCGATTGAGTCATGCCTTGTGTCATGATTAAAGATGGTGTGGCCCTCAATGTATATCTTTCCAACATGCTACCACACTTAGGCCTTAACGAATGTGCACTAAAAAAGTCCAACACAATATTTCGTGCATATAATGAATCAAAGAGAGACCATGGTAGGCACCTTCTAAATAGAAGTGGCAATTGATGGAGTGAATTCAATGGTCTAGTTCACTATCCTTGACATCCCAATCTATTATTCACTCCTATTGGAACTCCCTAGCTCCACTTCCTAGGCACGATTCCATCTACTTTGCATCAAAATATCAAGCTATTATAAAAGACCAATTAATAACCATCCAAGTCGACAAAGAATTTATGATTTCTACGAAAGAAATTGAAGACTTCCATAAGCTCAAATTCCATGTAGCCACCATCCACAAGCAAATGATCAAACTACGATACAAGCCTGGTAGAGGACTAGGAAAGAAGCTCTATGGAATCACAAAAGCAATATTCATAGGCAACAAGAAAGAAAAACTCGATCTAGGGTTTGTTAAGGCGCATAAGATATACTAGCATATGTGTGAGCATGGGATTCTCTATCCCTCTCGTGAAACAATGATGAAAGTTTATTGTTCATACTTGCACTCAGACTTTTTCAGACCCATAATCGGGGCTAAGATGGCATCGAATGAAGTTCACTAGGCCTTTTTAACCCTTCTCACATGTTAACATATTTATTTTAATCCTTATTTTATTTTATTTATAGGTTTAGTTCTTCTTTTCCCTTTATTAGGAATTAAACAAATGTTTTTAGCCTTTAAAAGCCTTGTTTTATAACCATGGGATATATAAAAAATACATAAAAATATTCAAATTTGAATTTTATATGATAGAAAATAAAAAAATGCATAAAAGGTTGCAAAAGTTGCTTGCCTCTATTGTTGGGTGTCACTAGGGACTCGGGGGGTCCTCCAAGCCCGGTGCCCCTGCTCCCATTCTGGTGCCCTTAAGACCAGCGTAGGTGTAGGCTGGCGGGTAATGGTTCTCCTTGTAATGGTACAAATATCTAATGAAAAATTTCATACAATCACAAAGCATGCAAGCATGACTAGCTATTGAGTCAGGACTTAGAATTCTTGCAATTGTTAGGAATGGGGAATGTGTTCTGGTTAACCTAGAGGAAAATGATGATAATGACTTAAGACACCTCAAGGAGAATTCATCAACAATCACTTACTTACATCATGAGTTAGATTTGTCAGAATTTAACAAGGTCTCAAGGTGCGAGACCATTCGATCAACTTTATAATCTTATAGTACAAGCTATTCCAAATAGGCACTAATGAAGGTATTCAATCCATGAATATTTAGTTCATTAATATCATAATGAACTCATAAGAGTGGGCAAGGACTGCATCAAAGAAGAGATGGTGAAGAAGATCCTTCGAGTTTTGACAAGGAGTGGGATGCAAAGAATAACATGATTGAGGAGGCTCATGAATTGAAAACCTATAGCTATGATGAGTTAATAGGCACCTTGCTAACTAAAGACGTGTCCCTGAGAAAATATGATGATGACTCAAAGAAAATCAAAGGTAAGGAAAAGGAGGGTAGAGATATTGTTCTAAAAGCTGACTCATCCGATGAGAGTATAGAAGATGATTTGGATGTAAAATGACACTTCTAACTAGAAGATTCAAGCACTTCATGAAAAAGATACGAAATTCACCAAAAAGAAGTTCCTTGCAAAAATAGGCTAACTCAGCATAGAAGAGGAGCTTAGGAAGGATAAAAGAAAGAGTACATCAAAGATATCAAGTGCTTTGGTTGTGAAGAAAAAGTCTACATCCAATCATCTTGTCCTCAACTAAAGAAGAATAGATTA
>CATIWQ010406043.1:0-16117 GCA_949673415.1 Euphorbia schlechtendalii | reverse complement strand
ATGTGGTTATGTGAGAGCGACCCGTACTAAGCATAGCATTGATGTTATTCAGGTTTTTGTGAATTGATGCAAGTCATTTACCCTAGATAAGAAAAGTCATTTCATGTGTAACTTTATGTGCTGCATAATTGAATCTTAGAGAGTGTAGAACCGTATTGTTGAAATTCATATATGTACATTGTCTTGTCTTTGAGTCTTTGCATTCTCATCTTTCCAAACTAGCTTTTAGGTAAGGCATATTTACTCTACTCTTCTTATTTACATATCTTTTCAACTTTCACCAAATCTATCTTCAAAATTATTTTAAAAAAAACCTTCGCATCGTTTTCTTTTCGATTCCTGAACCAGTCCTTCCCTGTGGGATCGATATCTTTTAAAACTACATCGCAACAGTATACTTGCAGTTATCATCATTTTCTATTTGATAAGGGGTATTAACAACACCTATATTTCACGTAAACAAGTTTTTGAAGCCATTGATATTTAGCTAAATTCTTTACGTAAAAATTATTAAACTTATCAGTAGAATAGTGGTGAACAACTATGGCTTATCGCCTTTTGATTCAAAGATTTTTTTGTCTGCCAGATTCTCTGGTGTGATTATTTTTGTTCCTACTATGTGATTTTGTGTATAATTCAGCGTGAACTCCATTCACAAAGCATAATGATTTTGTGGGTTTATATATCTAGTTGATGGTCTAGCATAATTTGTTGAATGGTATAATGTCATTGGATTTCTACAGTATAAATAAATTAGAGTAACATGATATTCTCAATCCTATATTCTTGAATTTGATGGAGCTTCGAAAGGAAATCCCGGTCCAACTAGTGCTGGAGCTGTGCTACGTGCAGAAGATTGAAGTATGGTAAGCAGTTATTTTAAATTATATGTTAGTTTTACGGTAGCAAATGAAATCGACATTACTCTACATAGTATCTAACTCTAAGTTTCAGGTGTTTCAGCAAATGAAATTATGATAGACATTTGTTGGATTTTGATAGTTGGTCGTTTTGCCCATATATTGAGTATCTGATAATTAGTTTGTTTTTTATTCACTCTCTTTTCTCTATCTTGTCAAATTTGAGGCTACTAGCAACTGAAATCATTTCTTTGAGAATTCTGCATAAATATCGACTAAAGGAATTACTATGTTTCTTTTATAGTCGTAATCATTTCTTTGAGGATACTATGTTTCTTGTTTGATAGTAAATACTTCCAAGTCCTCACCCCTCCCTACAAATGTTGCAATATAAAGGTTGACTTTGGTGACTTCCAATTCTTGCGCATTCAACCAAAAGTTGTGCGATGCGTTTCATATGAATAGGGATCATGGTGAAGATACAAGGCTCATTGTGCAACATTCAACATCAATTCTAGTTATCAAATTGATTAAATTTTCGATAACATGTTCTTGAATATTATCAACCCGACAGATTAGGTGATGGCTGACTTTTGTTTTTCTTCAGGTTGACTCTGCCTACATGCTAGACTTTGATAGTCATGGATTCAATGTCAAGGTACTCCTAATGCATAATATTCCCATGTCTTTAGTCTGCTTTCTAATTTATATTTCTTCTCTCGGCTTTAGCTATTTTCTTCTCTCATGATTTGTTTTTGCTGTTTGTAGCTACAATAAATGGTTAGTTTTTATTGTTTATTTTTCTATAGGTTGTTTATCAAGGGAGCACTTACAAACTTCGTATTTCGTTCCCTAGACATGCTGAAGATCGAATGTAAGATGCCCTTACTACAAATTCTTGTCTCATGTTCACTATTGAAATATCAAATTTTTTCACTATATATGCACTAGTCAACTTCAATGTGTTTATTCAATATGTGCTGCTAGCTAGGTTCTTATCTTAAAGTTGAATATTTTTGGAGTTGTTGCATTATGCTAAATTTAGTATTGTCATAATTGAAGTTTTTGAGTTTCTATCATGGCCATGATCTCTCTATACCCTGCCACTGGCCTGTTACAACTTATAATTGCAAATTTTAGATTTTTTATTTCAATGAATTTGATATCTTTTAAATTGGGGTTTGTACTTTTATACAGTATTTAATTTAGTTCTTGTTTTTTTGCTAAAAAAAATAAATGTCACAATAGAGTACACATTCTTATTGAATGGTTTTTTTTAAAATATTGACTGAAATTTGTTAGACTTCAATATCTATTTTACAAGTATAACATGAAAGCTTGTTATTTTTTAAAATCAAGCTTACTTGAGGATTCTGTAATTTGTATATATATGAAAAAAAATCAAACTTACGAATGGTGAATAGGTTTCAATTGGGAGGGTGCTGGACATAGAAGAACCGTTGCATATGAAGATGATAAGAGCAATGTTTCACACGCATGGTGAGTGGTTTAAACTTCAAAAGTGCAAAGATCAGTTGGAGAAACTTTTCAGAATCTTTGGAAACACTATCTTTTTAGTACTGTTATTTTTAGTTTGTTTAGTATTATGTATTTTTTAGTCCACGTTTGAATTTGTATACAATTGAATATTATGCATTATGAGTTATATAAAAAATGAATTTCAATTTTTTGAATTATGGCATCAATTAAGTTTTTTACAAATATATTACAATAAGCGCAAAAAATGTTTCCAATGCAAAATAAGTAATATTCAAAAAGTATTGCTAAAACTGGACATGGTGTTGCAAATATGCTAAAAGTGTTAAAAGAAAAGTGTTGCGAAAAAAAAACAAAAGTGCTACGAAAAAAATTAACGGAAGTTAAAGTTAACGGTGACGGGTATTTTTTGCAACACAATAAAAGGCGCTATAAGTACTAAAAAATTGTTGCGAAAAGTCACTTGTCGCAACACATTTCTTAGTGTTGCGAAAAAAAGAAAATGTGTTGCAAAAATGACTTTTCACAAGGGAAGCATCACCAACAACTTTTTTCACGGAAAAGTGTTGCGATAAGTGCTTTCGCAACACTTTTGGCACTTTATGCAGCATTTTTTCGTTGCTACGACAAGCCATCTATAACGTAGTATTGCCTCCTTGTAAGTCCTAGGCCCATCATCTTCCATAAGGAAAAGATGTTTATCATCAATGATGAGAAACTGGTGAATGTATTGGGGTTAACACATGCTGAAGGTGGTACCCTGATTTAACACATGAATGTATTCAAGTAATACATTGGAGACCGCTATAAGACAAACACTCAGAAATAACTATATCCATGTGTTGGTGTCGTGTTGTTGCTCCTTTTCAATAACACACCTAGCAAGTATACTAGTGTCAATTTGCAAAGCGACAAGCAAGAGTATTATATCCCACAGGGAGGTCTTTATGTCAGTTTGTTCTTTTCATGATAAATGGGATAATGGAAGGGTAACTGTGATTTCTTGAAAATGGAGGTTTTGTTAAATGCTAAAAACTTACAAGAATGATAAGGGAAGAATTAAAAGAGATTTAAGATGGTTAATAAAAGACTCAAGTTCAGCCTACCCAATTAGCAATCTAAGATACTCTTCCTTAGCTTCAGTTCAAGGCCTTGCTCGGCTATTCTAATCCAAGGTTTCTAAACCTTAATTCCATAAACAGCTTATTAAGCTAATTTAGTTTCTTACTGAGCTAAACATATTTCATCTTTCGATCCTTCACATGAATAGCTAAGTAGCTTTATATTCAGTTAAGCATTCATCAAATGAAACCCAAGGCATACAAACATTCATCTTTTGATATCATGTTAAATATGTGTGTGAAGGTCTTCAGCATCAAACAGATCACCTTTCAATCCTATCTATTCCATGCTAAATATGAATTTGATCAAGATTCAATTAAACAAATAAGTATTCCATCACACAAATGTTCAAGCTAAGCAAAGGTAGAGATACTTTACAGTAATGGAAGAGCTCCTTTGACTGTCATTTATAGGGCAGACTTCACTTGATGGTAGACTACTCACCCCTCTTCATTGATGACTCAACTAAACCCATAAATGAATTTAACCTTAAGAAAACGTAATAATGGCAGAAAACTTGGAGAGAAAAAATTGAGAACAAAGAACTATTAGATAGATAGATAGATAAAAAAAAGTGGCGGTAAAACAAAAGAGCTTAAGGGATATACCCGTAGCTTTTCCCACCAAAAGCACATGGCTCAATAGAGGTCCCAAAAGTCAAGGCAATTTTCAGCCACATGTTCAAACTAAAATATCTAGCAATTGTACTTACATATAATAAAATAATTCCCACTTGCAAATCAAGGGGCAACTAGAAACAAACTAAAAAAAGTAAGTTACAAAAAAATTAAATTATAACTTTCTTTCCAACCACAAAAGTTTCTCTCTCCTACTGACTTTAGCAACAGCCTTCCTTCCTGGCTCAGCCCTTCTTTTCTCGATTTCTCACCTTTTTCTAACTTTGCCTAGGAGGCCTCCTTCTTCAACAGAAAACCTGAAATACATGAAGGTCTTCATAAAATCTTCTCATTCACATGTAGTTTTAACCCCATTATTCGTAGCTTTTGATGACATATTTTCTACATATCACATGTCTTATTGTAGTAGCAGTACAAGTATCCTAAGACTTGAGATACTGGTTACCTTATATAGGAGTTACTATACTTTGGGTCATACTTATCATACCCTAGAGATTAGGATGACACAGATGATTACGGGGTATAGTGATGATCATATGTTGGTAAGCCGGGTAATCAAGATGGGATCCATCGCTCCTGATATAGTGATATAATGGGAGAAGTACCTTAGGGCCCCTTGTTGAAGTGATACACTCGTAAACCTTTGATCAAAGTATAAGATTGATAGAACATGTGTTCTTCGTGAACAAGTCTAATTCCAGGATAGCTATGGCTATTACATGAGCTGACACTTAATCCAAGCTCAATAAATTGGATGGTAATTAACTTGATGGAAGGAGTGTATTATATTGGTTACTACTGTAGAATCGGATCAAGTCACAAGCACGTGACATTTTAAGTATCGAGGGATCATATACCTTTGCTAGAAAGCCCACTTGATCATCTAGAGCTATTGGGTTCCATATTGGTCTTAACATTGCGCCTAAAGGTTCCCAAATGGGAAACTAAGTTTAGGTAACCTCTAGCGGCTCAATACTTTGGGATCCTTTGAGGTCACACACTTTGGGTCTTTATCGGACTAAGTAAAGAACTTGTAGACCGGGTCTATGCTGAGAATATCTGGTGGTCAAATTCGTTAGAAGAATTATTAATTAGTTGGATCAAATTAATAATTAAAGCTAATAAAAGAGAAAATAGGGAAAATTTAAATAGAGCGGAGCAAGGGAATTTTCCCATTGGAGTGGGCCCCAAACGAACACGGCTTTTTTGGAGTGGGGCTTGCGTGTCACAAGCTACTTGTGCGCAGAGTTAGCCCGCAAGCGCTGCCCATGCAATGTCGGTGTTATAGTAAGTTGTTCCATGCTTACACTATCTTGTGTAATAGGTGTAGGAATAATTAGTTTATTGTCTATTTGATCTTCTTGAGTACCTAACTCAAGATTGCTCCCACTAGCTTTTGCAAGTATATGCTGCTTATCAAGGAATTGAGAATTTTTAGAAAGAAGGACTTTTTGTTCCTTGGGATCATAAAAGGTATACCCCATAGTCTCCTTAGGGTAACCTACAAACAGACACCTATCAAACTTAGCCCCTAGCTTATCTGAAATGGTCCTCCTTATGTAAGCAGGACATCCCCAAACTTTCAGGTGAGAAAGAGCGGGTTTCTTACCATACCAATATTCATATGTAGTTCGATCAA
Organism: Euphorbia schlechtendalii; assembly: GCA_949673415.1. Taxonomy (NCBI): domain Eukaryota; kingdom Viridiplantae; phylum Streptophyta; class Magnoliopsida; order Malpighiales; family Euphorbiaceae; genus Euphorbia; species Euphorbia schlechtendalii. The sequence continues at coordinate 10,361 of CATIWQ010406043.1, read as the reverse complement.
CTGATTCAGAGGGCACTCTGTTTAGAATATAAACTATGCTCTCAAGTGCATAACCCCATAAGGTTCTTTTGAGTTCTACTTGGCTCATCATGGATCGAACCATATCGAGTAGGGTTTTATTCCTCCTTTCTGACACTCCATTGTGTTGGGGTGTATAAAGAGGTGTCCACTGAGATAAAATACCATTATCCCTTAGATAATCTTGAAACTCTTGGCTTAAGTATTCACAGCCTCGATCAGATCGAAGGGTCTTCATACTTTTCCCAAGATAGTTCTATACTTCGATTTTTAACTCTTTAAATTTCTTAAAACTCTCAAACTTGTGTCTCATAAGGTACAAATAACCATTTCACGAGTAATCATTGATGAAGGTATGAAGTAGACGAAAACCTCATGTATCTTAACACTCATTAGACCACATACATCAGATTGTATTATTTCCAAAGTACTAGTGGCATGCTGACCCTTTCCTTTGAAAGGTTTCTTAGTCATCTTCCCCTTTAAACAAGGTTCGCACGCACCATAGGATTTACATTCCATTGGGCCCAAATCTCCACATTTGTGTAACTTAGTTAACCGAGTCTCATTTATATGGCCTAGACGACAATGCCATAAGTATGAGGATTTCTCATTATACAATCTCAATTTCTTAACAATGTTCATATTTAGAATTTCAATTTTAGTATCTAAAACATAAATGGCATCAAAAGATATTCCACAAGCATAAAGAACATTATCGCGTAGAATTTGACATTTATTATTAGAAAATAAAATTTCAAATCTCTCTGTTGCTAAACGTGCAACAGAAATAATATTCTTAGTGACAGTAGGAATATAATAGCAATTGATCAAAACTAAAACTAGGTCACTAGGCAAAAGAAGGCTATATATCCCGACAGTTATTGCAGCAACCCATGCTCCATTTCCAACTCGTAGGTCCATTTCCCTCTTTGCAAGCCTCTTACTATTCCGTAATTACTGCACAAAAGTACAAATATGAGTACCACAACCAGTATCCAATACCCAAGTAGACTCATAGGGAACTGTAGAGAAACTCTGTAGTATGAACATACCTCCAGATATTCGAGCCACAACTATCATCATCCGATGAGCTTGTTTCAAGAGAAACATTTTCCCACTTCAATTCTAACTTCCTCATGAGCTTTTTTTTTACTTTTAAACCTTTTAGTTTCTTCAACTTAAGTCCTCAACATTTTCTTGCTCTTTGAGTTTATTTCTAAACTGAATCTCATAAATTTCAAGCAAGTCCATATGTTGGGTACAGTTGGGAGAACACTCCATGAGCATCTTTTTCAAGGAATCATATTTATTGGGTAATACCCTCAATACCATTTCCCTTAAAGATTGCTCATTGTACTCAACTCCCAACTCTCTCAATTTCTCCAAGTTGTCATAAATGTTCATAACTAACTCTACTACTGAGGTGTCTCCCTGCAATCTACTGTGGAACAATTCATCTTCTAAACTTTCCACCGATTTGAGATGATGAATCATGGTTGCGAGATCCAAGTCTTTGTACACTAGTGTGTTCTTTGGGAGCATTTGGTCTAACATGAGTTTTGCAACAAAATCACAAATTCCCTTGTGCTCCTCATAATCATTCATCTCACATGCAAAAACATTCTTACAGGGATGTTTGGGACTACGATCAGTCAAAATATAATCCAGGTAGTAGTTCTGAAGAACTCCTCTAATAATCTCAAACCACTCATTGAAGTTATAAATATCATATTTTATGTCAATAAGAGGACCGATGTCAATGAGAGTATTTTCATTAGTGATCATATTGAACCTAGATATAAGATAGAATTTGTTTAGACATTAGTATATGTAATGCATTTAATATAAGTTCTTTAGTTAAATATGTATTTCCTACTATTTTCTTGATATTCAAACAGACCCTTCTATTTAAATTTAGGAAATTTGGTTCAACCAATTTTCCTTAGTAGGTAGAATTCATAACCACTCATCATAACCCCCGCTATAGTAGGTCAAGCCATAACAAGATAACTATGGTTAGAACCCATCCATTTGCATCTCATGTAATTGCTAATCCATTTGAGTTCTCTTTCTCGAGACATGCGTACCCAATTGTACGACTCCTCAAATGTGTCTCCAATCTGGCGTTAGCTCTAATGATATGGAGAATTATCGGTTAATCAAGACAGTAATTGAATTTGCAATGTTGCAAGGCATAAGGATCTCCTAACCATGCCATGATTGATATAATCAAAGTTAAAACGTTCCATAGATGTTGATAGATTCATAAAACTTATAAAAGAAACCTAGCATCTAAGTTTAGAGCATCACCAGTTGATGCGTGCTTCTCTTTTCTTTTAGATGTGGCTTTCCCTTAGAGTAATTCGGTAGAACTTCATTAGCACGAGCCTCCAAACTAGGATAGCCTCTATGATTGATCCACACGAAATCTTTACCAACCAAAACCTTGTTCAGGTAGAACCTGTTATTAGACAGTAGCTGCTACACCGCTCGAAGACCAACCTAAAAATATAAAATGAGAAGGCTCACTTCAAATAGAAAGAGCCTTCTAAAGAATTCTTTGTTGTTTGGAGAAACTCATGAAGGATCTCACATAACGCACGAAGAAAGAGATGTCAACTCAGAGAGAAAAGCTGAGCTAAAGTATGTCAAATAAAGAGAATGGGAGCCCTATATATAGGGAAATAGGAGAGTGTTTAACTCCCCATAAAACTCAATGTGGGATGGGAATATTCCCATCCCACAAGCGGGTTAGCCACGCGTGTCACTTAGACCCGCGTCTCCCTTTACAAGGTAAGCCCTAGCGGGCTTGTCTTGTTCCGCAAGCCCATGCTTGTGGGCTTACGCACTGCACAAGTGGGCTTGTGTGGCAAGCATGCGCAAGTACTGCCATGGGCAGGGTTTGTAGCCCACTAGCACGTGAGGGCTTACTTGGCATGCTATCGGCTCGCGACCTTTTCAACTCACAGGGTAGCCGCGTAGGCCCCACTCCGAACATCCCATTTTCGCTTGAGGCCGACTCGTAACGGGAAAAATTCCCTAGCTTCGCTTAGTGTAATTTTCCCTATTTTCTTTTATTCCCTTTAATTATAAATTTGGTTCAACCAATTAATAATTATTCTAACGAATTCGATAAACAAATATTCTCGGCATAGACCCAATCTATATGTCTGTACTTAGTCCGGTAAAGATCCAAAGTGTGTGACCTCATAGGATCCCGAAGTTTAGAGCTGCTAGAGGTTGACCTAAATTTCATCCGAGAACCTTTAGGCTTAGTGTTCCAGACCGATATGGAAGCCAATAGCTCTAGACAATCAAATGGGTTTCTAACAAAGGCTTATGATCCCCCGATACTTGGAACGTCACGTGCCTGTGACTTGATCCGGTTCTATAGTAGTAACCAATACAATACACTCCTTCAATCAGGTTAAGTACCATCCAATTTATTGAGCTTGGATTAAGTGTCAGCTCATGTAATAGCCGTAGCTATCCTGGAATTAGACTTGTTCATGAAGAACACCACTTGCCATTATGTATCAAGATTGATTAGAAACCCGTTCTATTAATCTTATACTCTGATAAGAGGTTTATGAGTGTGTCACTTTAACAAGGGGTCCTAAGGTTCATCTCCCATTATATCACTATATCAGGAGCGATGGATCCCACCTTGACTACTAGGCTTACCAAGATGTGATCATCACTATACCCATAATCACCCGTATCATCCTGATCATCAGGGTATGAATAAGTATGACCGAAAGTATAGCAATTCCTACACAAGGTAACTAGTATCTCAGGTCTGAGGATACTTGTACTGCTATTGCAATAAGACATGACTCCAATACATGGATATAGTTATTTCCGAGTGTCTGGCTTATAGCAGTCTCCAATGTATTACCCGAATATATTCATGTGTTAACTCAAGGTAACACCTTCAGCTCGTGAGAACGGTTGCTTGGATCTAATCAAAGGAGTAAGCCTGCACATGCTAGTTTATCCGCTTTATTGATGTCTAGTCTCAATGAAACTGTGACTAGGGATATTTAGACTATTCATAGTAACACATATGTGCAGTTCTCACTTCACATAGCTCCATTATGTCCTCACACTTTTATGCTATGAAGTAGTCATGGACTTTTTTTTATCAATGCACATATACATAATACTATACATGTATATATAGTTATATGATACCAGCGAGATACATAAATAAAAGCACTAATAAATAACAAAGATGTCTTGATCATTATTATTAATAATCCAAAACCGTTTGTACATTATAACTAATTAAGACATATCACCCTAATTGCCTCTAGGGCATACATCATGTCTAACATACATCACATGCATAAGCTAAACTTCTTCTAAGTTTTTGGGGAGAAGGATCAAGAATCTCACAAGTAACAGCACGATCGCCTCATTTAACCACCTAGTTAGGGTTAAAAGTTCTAGACATCTTGAATCGAGTCAGGGTTCATCCAAGTCTAGTTCTTGAGTTAGATTTTTGGAAGAGTCAATCCAGACAACACTGATTCTTTCATTCGAATTCAAAATCCTGCAAAGCAACCAACAAAGGCCAATCATTTATGGAATCCTTTTGGATAATGATTAATTTAAAAGGTTTATATGAGGGGCATATCTAGGAAGAGGTCTAGAAGTCTCTCATTCCTTTAGTTTGTGATCAAAGAAATGGTTATAGCAACTACTGAAGGATACAACACGGAGTAAGTCCTATTCGGGTACATCTTTCAACAAATGAAGACATTCCATCTGGAATACAAAGGCATTCATATAAGAACCAACTCATTATATGATACAGAGACACCTTACCTTTGTCATTTTTTCTTAAAGCTTCCTTGATGGGCCATCATGTGTTCGATATCCCAATAAAGTATTTAAAGTTCAACTGTTCAATAATGCAATGCTGCAGGATCAAGTGACATTTCTCAATTACTCCAATGGATATCAAATTAATCCAATGGTCAATCAAGCCATGCAAGAAAGGGAAACTCATAATTTCTACAAGAATCTTGAAATCTATTCATTTTCTTATACTTCTTTTAAGGAGCAGGGACCATCATTCTATAGGAGATTTATCTTATGTGCTTGCATTTTTCATTTCAAAAAATTATCCTCTTTGGTCAATAAGACAATTAATTTATCATGTTGTATTTGTTTATTTTTCTTGAGTTTTGTTTGGTGTCTCTATGCATTCATTTTAACATACACATATTATTTTTAGTGTACGTGTTGCATCATTGCATGAGATTAACTTGGGTACAACTGAAAAAGCTTCAAGTGATAACCATTCCAAGCGACTTGGACCTCTATGAAAGAAAATGAGAGAATAATTATAATAGCAAAGCCGGCGGTAACATTCACCATCCTCCAAAACGGATATTACATCCACTATAAAGTCTTGCTATTTCAAATTTTATACATAAAGATGGAGTTTCCACTAAGAGAATAAGATTAAGGACAAACCCTATAAAACATAAATTTCAATCTATTGAATTTGAGAAGCCTAAAGGGGCAAAAGAGTGGGATAGTAACATCAATTATCATAGATTATGAATCGAAGAAAAGGTCTACATCCATAATCATGTTGATCAAAGGAGAACAAAAGCTTCTCATCAAGAGCTAACAAAGAAGAGGTCATCACGAAGTGTAAAGAAAATCAATGTGTAACTACGTTGTTTTCAAATAATCGCAAATGCAATTCACTTAATCATCAAAGCGGTAAAACCAAAGGTTGGGGTAAAAATCCAAAAGCACCTTCATCATAATAAAGGAAAAAACTTTTACAAAGGATAAAGCTCACAACTGCATGGCCAAGCATGAGAATGACTCTTCAACCTTCTTAATCAGTACGCATTGAATGCTTTTGCAGGAAGTAACAAAGGAAAAGAATAGACATGAAAAGAAGGAAGAAAAGATAGTTAGATAGAAAATATTGAGGTTTAAGTAGAAATTAGAGCATGAGTGAGATGCTAGCTATAAAACCCTCACAGGATAGTTAGTAATAGAGGTCAGGGTCTAAAGTATTTAGAAATGGTGGTGCCCAATGTGAATTCATCGATGAGAGCATCATTTTCCCTAAATCATATGTTGTGTGTTACAATGAATGCATTAAAGTCTACAAATAAAAATTGCAAGTAGATAAACATCATATACATATACTTGTAGCTTTGCATACTTGTACATGCTATGAAGCACCATCATCATCCTTCAAAAGCAAAAAAAAAAAAAAATAGAAAGATAGGCTGAAAATCCCAAAAGGATGGTCTATGTAAAAAGAGTCTATATGATTGAAAACATGAAAGGGCGATCCAGGAATTATTAATATAAGGTTTCATAGATTGAAAACCCTTAATGGTGGTCTTTGTAGAAATTAGAACCAAAGAACTATAATATTCATCATATCCTTCTAGGAATAGAAAAGGACATCATATGTCTACTGCAAAACTAAGAACGAATATCATCCTCACAACATGGATCATCACAATGACAAATAACTCAAAATATTGCAACTAAACAAGCTTCAAAGCTTGACAAACCGTATTAGCTCCCACGACCAACTTCGGGGTTTACATCAATGACACAAATCGAGATCAATTTTAGCATCATTGATACCATATACTAAAAATGCGAGTGTCAAGGAATCTTTGACTTATTTAAATCTTCTCAAGACTAGGTTCAGGCTTCAAACCTAACTCTGATCCAACCACAAAATTAAAATTCAACTCGGACCAATGACCCTCATCATTCCAAAAGAGGCCTCTCTCCACAACTCGAGTTAGCCTTGTCACTATGGGGCATTTGCTAGACTACCCAGCGCACTCAAAGAGAGATCGCATTCACATGCATTTTTACTACGTACATATCATATTTGCACATGCACATGTAGATCTTATTTTATAGGAAAATCCTGTAAATAATTCAAATGACATGGTTAGGGGCAAACACTTAAATGTCAATATCTATCAACCAAACATCATTATCAATTATAAAACTATGGTTCAAATCCAAGAGGTATTCCGACACTGGAAAGAGCCTCCTTCAACCACGGATTTGTCCTTAGGACATCCCCGACTTCTTAAACTCAAGTTTTTATTAATATCACGGGTTTAAGAAGTTTCCCTGAAACCCCATGTTTTAATTCTTAATTAAAGAGGTAAACATTTTTGCTCTCACCATTTCAATCGATAAATTATAACATGCACTATGAAATTACACTTACAAAATTTTCACTAGTCTTATTGCATATCATTCTTGCAAATTCAAGCATCCCATAGTGGAACACATCAAACAAGACTGAAGAAAGAGAAGTTCAACTCATCATACAATGGATTCAAATGATGCAAACTTCAGAATGAAACGATCCTAACATTGTTATGGGCACAAAAGTTTGGTCATGGAGTGAAATGATTAGCTTATTCCTAATAAGGTCAATATAATGTTAAACAATTGGCTAATACATTCTTCCCCAATGGTTTAGATGGTAATAACAACTAGAGGTCAACCTAGAAGGGGTAATCAATACAGGCTAAAGAAAGAAATAACCTTTATCCCATAATGGATCCTAAAGTGGACCATAGAATGATTTTGTCAATGAGCCCACAAGGGAAAATCCTTATAGGATGAAGAATGAAACGACCTTTCATCCCACTACAAATCTCAACATAAACTATAGAATGAAACAATCGACGGACCCACAAGGGGCAATTAGTAAAGGCCAAAAAATGAAATAACCTTTAGTCCCACAACAGATCCCAAAGTAGACTACAAAATGAAACAATCGACAAGCCCACAAGGGATAATCCTTACATGTCAAAGTATGAAACGGCCTTCCATCCCACTACGGATCTCAACATAAACTACAAAACAAAATAGTCGACTAACCCCCAAGGGGCAATCGGTACAGGCCAAAGAACGAAATGACCTTTCATCCCATAACAGATCCCAAAGTGGACTACAAAATGAAAGAGTCAACGAGCCCAAAAGGGACAATCCTTATAGAGCAAAGAATGAAACGGCCTTCCATTCCACTATGGATCTCAACATAGACTGTAGAATGAAATAGTTAACGGACCCATAAGGGGCACCCAGTAATGGCCAAAGAACGAAATGACCTCTCATCCCACAACGGATCCCAAAGTAGACTGCAAAACGAAATAGTCTATGAGCCCATAAAGGATAATCCTTACAGGCTGAATAATAAAATGGCCTTCGATCCCATTATGAAGCTCAACATAGATTGCAGAAAAAAAATAGTCGATGGGCCCATAAGGGGCAATCCTTACAAGTTGAAGGATGAAATAGTCTTTCATCTCGTAGAGGGTTTTAATGAAGACTTTTTAAATCAACGTAGAGTTAAAGGCATGGAGCACATGGCTTTCATCCTTTCTCAAATAGTTCAAATGGTAACAATTAACCAGAGGTCAACCCGCATGAGGTAGCTAATTCAGGTTGAAGAATGAAATGGCCTTGCCACCTAAATCGGGTAATATCTCCAAATGCTAAATGAAATGATCGGTGATTATCTAAACCATGATCATGTCTCCCAAAGAAAAGAACATGTCCCCTCAACTAAGGGAACTTCACTTAGGAACATCTTCTACTACTAGTTAGGTATGGTTTCTTTACCTTGTTGCTCTCATTTCGTGCGGCCATATTTATTACTTAATCATCAATGATCTCACAAGGGGTAGCTTGTGAGCACAGGATTTCAATCTCACTCATGAGTTCGATGATGAATCTGTAATTTATTTCCTTTTGTAGTCTTTCATTTAGACAGGATCCCGAATATCCTTGAAAGAAGCTCTTTTTTTGTTTCTTTTAGAGCTTAAAAACCTTCCCTACACCAAACTAAGCCTAATTTAAGCCCAATGTCCACATAGACATTGCAGTTTCGGTGTCGATACTGGGAAGGTCGGTATCGATATTGCAAAATTTGTCATCAATAGTAAGTTATAGTACTCTTACTGGTTTTAATGCTCCAATAGTTTCTATAGGCCCCCATGGTGCCCTTAGCTGACCAAGGCTACACATCCCTAACTGTTGGGTGGCTGGACAGAAGCCTCCCCTTTATAAATGAGACATTAAAGAGAGTGAAAAGGGTAGATAAAATGTAAAAGTCCTAGTAACTAATGATGGTGTTTCCTTAGATTGAAGGGAGTTCCATAAAAGGAGGACTTGAGTTTAGTAAGGGTGGAGGATATTTTCTGACACATAGGGTGCAAGAGAGAGAGTTCCATGAAGGTGATAAGTGTATAATTACACTTATTATCACATTAATTTTATATGATAAACACTGTAGTTTTAGTCATTTTTATACTTCATTTAAAAGAGTTTAAGTGGTATGTAGTTGTTTTTTATGCAAATGCATATACTAGGTAAATCTTGTGAGTAAAATGAGCTAAAGTGGAATTCTATGAAAAAAGAGTGAAAAAGGTGCAAAAAGATGCGTGGAACTTAAAGATTTGGCTTAGGATCATAGCTGTCGAAGATCGGTGAAGTTACAAGAGGAATTCTAAGTAAAACTCAATTCATGATCGCGATAATCATTCACAATCGTGACTTGTTTACTTCAAAAGCAGAAGATTGCCAATCAAAGATTCACGGTCGTGACATGTATATCACGATCGCGACATGGATGATTTTATGGTATTATCTTTTTAACTAACAACCGCCAGATAAGCATGATCAACCGCCATCAACTACCAATGGACATACGCCTATCAGGAGTCAACCAATCATGAAAAGGTGCCTATCCATTGTGGATAATATCAAAGCTTCTCAACTAATCACAATGAAGAGATGTAATCTTTCACCAATGAACGTAACCCTTCGTTTGGATAGACGCAACCCTTCGAACTCTATATATAGGGCTCCAATCCCTCACAAATTTCGTGCATGGTGTGCAACATAGAGTGCACCACCAGAGAGGAAAACATTAGCGTGCAATTAGAGAGAGATATAGTGTGTGTATAGATATAGAGTCGCTACGTTCTTAAGTGTTAGCGAGAAAATGTTTAAGTGATTCGAATCCTTGTTTCGATAACTAGATTTCTCTATATTCTCGAGCGATTGTTATACAAGTGTACTTACAAATCACTTATCAATCAAAGTTTTTCATTCTTCAATATTCGTTTGTTCGATATTCGCAAAGAATAGCATCCTAGCGGAGGTTCTGTACAGGCCGAGACCGAATTCAAAGAAGACGCAGGAATTGCGGGAATTGACGACTCCCATTAAAGAGTGGATACGATTTGATCAACTTTAGCTTTCACTTGCATACCTTACAACTTTGCTTTGCTTTCTACTTATACTTTCTATTT
>CATIWQ010406019.1:0-42725 GCA_949673415.1 Euphorbia schlechtendalii | reverse complement strand
GATAATTGCAAATTTGGATAAACATTGAAATAAACTGGGCCATGGGCCAGACTGGATTGTATTAAACCCATTAAGGATTGCTTCCAATCTAAATTTCTTGCATCTCTCAAAGCTGCAATGAAACTTTCAGGTAAACCTTCTAATGTTAAAGGTTTAAAAGAAACTTGTACTAATCCTATATGAAGGAATTTGTAAAGTCTTCGATATTTCTGAATATCAAAAAAATTTAGTAATTTAATTAACATTTCATCCTTATTAAGAGAAATTGTTTCTTCAGTAGTTTTAACTACTTGTTTTAATCCTAATTTTTCAAATGTAACATATCTATAAATGGTTTTAGGATTAATTTTTGGTATTGTCCACTTATTAAGTAGATCTAAGTTTTCAGGAATATCATATTCCTCTTGTAAGCTGTTTTTAACGGCTTCTCTCCCTGTTCTAATGATACTAAAATATTTTAAGTACTGTGAAGTACTATTAACTTAGGTTCAATAATCTCTCCCATTTTAGATAGATAACAAGAATACCTAGAAAGTGATGTAAAACTCCCCCATGCTGAGTGAATTCCTTAGTCTATTTAAACTCCCCCATACTAAGTGGATCTTCTTCAATCAGCCTATTTACCCCATAGTTAGAGGAATTTGCTTCAAGATGGGACTTTATCTTACTTCAGCTTTTCTTTCAATTTGGTCTCCTTGTATGCAATCATGCATCAAATATTCAATAGACAATAGCATACATACTAAATGGAATAGATAAAGAGTTATGAAGTTCCTAACTTGTTATACTTTTTATTAATTGATCGAAAATGCTTAATCAGTTCACAAAACTTATCTTGAGCTAAGATTACAATAATTCTATTCTATTACAAGGATTGCCTATATTAGATACATTGGCTTATTTGCGATGTTGTGAAGAAGAGGTTTGTTAAGACGGCTTATGTTGGTTAGAGGTTTATTGCTGTTGTTGATGATGAGGTCACTTGGGAAAAGATCCTTTGTTAAGATTAGCAATCCTAAGAGCATCTTCAACTAACTTCTCCCCCTTTGTTATATGTCCTTTTACTATTTATTCCAGGAAAACATTAAAGGAGTCCAAATCAGACTGAAAGTCTTCTTACTTTCCAATGATTTGAGGGGAAACCTCCTGCTCAAGCATCTCCATTCCCTTGTTTGAGAGAAAATCTTGGTCATTCATTTCAGTAAGGAGCAGATGATGACATTTGGAAATATGAGCTATCTGATCAAATCCCTGGCATGCAAACTATTGAAAGCACTACAACAGAGCTCTGAAGTTTGAGGGAGAGAGAAAAATCTTTAGCTTCACTTCTAAGTCTTGGATCTTGGGACAGATGGATGGCATACACCTTGAAGTGTAGTCAATATCCTTAGCATCATACATCCCCGTCATCAAAAGTTATCCTACATTCTTTTGAAGTTCCTCGATTTTTCCATTAAGCACTTATGTACTGAGAGACCAGTTTCAGGGTCTAAGGACTCAATAGGTTCAGGGAAGAGTTTGCTCATGGAGTCAAAGATGACCTTCAGTGCCTTTGATACTTCATCATCCATGTGATAATTGATCTCCTTGCATACATCATCCAACTTGTTGGTCAGAGAATCAATGTTCACCATAGGCTTGTAGTTAGCTTTCTTTGACACCTCATTGACAGCTTTCAGAACTTGATAAATTTTGTTATCTTGGTTCATGATGAATCTAGACATCGTCTCTAGCACTTTCGCCATTATGTGCCCTATATCTTTGGTGGTCTCCACCTCCTTGAGTACATGTTCAATTTTTTGATTGGTGCATTTCTTGATTTTGGCATGTTCCTCGCCAAACTTATGGAACTACGTAGTTTGAGTTTCCAATGTGGAGCTCAAACTCATTTGCAGCGTCTACACTACTCTTTATCTTTCCTAAAACCACGTTAGCGAGTGTAGTAGATGTGGGGATAGATGTTACAACTATGCTAAGCTAAGCCATAGAATTTAATAAATCGGTTAAAATGAGGGCCATCTTATCAACCAAGCTCTTGGAGCTCTCCTTGGCAAGGTGATTTTGAATTACAAACAAGATGCCTTGAATTTTCTCAAACTCCTCAAAGTAGATTGATTTAGAGGGCAAGCTTGTGTGTTCATCAACCTCAGCAAGTTTAGCCTTATGCCTGAAAGATAAGTCTGCCAATTTTTGGGCTAGTAGCCATTTGCTAACTTCCCCATCTAACTCAGCATCATATTTAAGAGTGGAGAATTTTATCTGAGCCAAGATGGATGAATCATCCATGTCCCCTTACACTAGCTTGCTGTTGGAGAAAGGTACTTCATTGGCTGTAAAATTTACCTTAGTAACCTCCTCACTTACTTTTCCATGCTCAGTGGAGTTCTTAGCATTAGGAACTTCTCTAATTTGAGGGATTAGAGGGGTTGAGGATGGGTTTGAAGAAATGGTAGGTGTAGAGGTTTGTACATTTGAAGAAGTGGGGATTGGTTTAGTTTTTACAGGAGAAGGAATTATTTGAGTTTGGGTATTTTGTGTTTATGTTTGTTTTTATTATGGAAAGGAGAAGAATGTGGGGAAAAAGAATCTTGGGTATTGTTAGAAGTAGAAGGTAAATTTACTAGAAAATTTACAGTATTAGAAGTACTAGGTTGAGTATTTATAGGAAAAGTGAGAATTTTTGAATTTATAGGAAGAAGAAGAAGGGTTAGGATTTACAAAAGAAATAAGGGTAGGTTTTAAGAGTACTTCTAGTTTAGCTTATTGACCCAAGGATGGGTCAGCTTGAAGTACTTTAGGCTGAGTAGGAAGTTCCTCAATCTGAGTGAATTTGGGTGTGCGGATGTTGGGGTCAGAAGATCAAACTCTTCCTAATTAAGGATAGTGGTTGCTCCAACATCCTCATCACTGCTCACCACTTGAATGTTCTTCCTTAGTGGTCTCTAGGTGGTAGTGCGCTTTCACTGAGTTCCCCTTGCTTTGGAAAGAATTTCCTCCACTTGGGTTGCAACTGAAGCACTTAAGATTTCAAGGTCCCCTTTACCTTTCTTTGAGGTTCCCTACACCTCAGTTACTTCAGTCGCCTTAAGCGTGCGCTTCTTCTAGAGTAAAAACTCCTACGCCTCCAAAGCATCTTCCTTTTCTTCAACTTGCAACTTCGCATTAGCTTCCCTCTAAGTGCGAGTGTTGGTCTTCATCTACTTCCTTTGCCTTGCTAGGGGTTGGGTAGGTGTGATTCCTGCCCTTTCTTTTGCTTGGCTAGCTCTAACTTTCTAAGAGCCAGCTTTAGCCTTGGGAGAGGAAGCTGTTGAAGTAGTTGTTGGGAGTTGCTCTAGCTGAGCAGATAAAGAAATATCTTCATTGGTCTCCTTGCTAGAGCCCTCAAAATCAACCACAAACACATCCTTATCCTCCTTCAGCACAACCTTTGGGAACACTGGTGTTTCCGCCCATTCCTTCTTCAACTTTAGGTCCTTAGCCTTAGTATAGTAGGTGTTAACCTACTTATACTTAGCTTACTAAAGTTGGACACATCCGGTACCTTCTTCACTAGAATGAGTACTCCCTTAGACCACCCAAAAATGGAACAATGTCTAATCGCATCACCTTCATTAAAGCAATGATGAGATAACCAAAATGATAGACGGTTTAACTTTGGTCAAGTGATGAATAAGAAACACTAGCCAATTAAGGTGCTTGCCTTCTACCATGTAGTAGACCACACACCTCTTGAAGTAGTCTTGGGTAGCAGAAACTTTACAAGCAACTCTTGACAAGATCTTGCCTCCCAACTCATTCCCGACGTAGCTATCCCGCCAGAGCCATAGTCTAATAAGAGTTCCCAATCTTGGATTAGCTTTGGAAAGTCAGGGTTCTTTTGGTAATCGCCATTTCAAATGAGAATGATTTGAGCAAGGAAAAGGAATTTAGGGTTCTTTTGCAGAGGAACGATTAGGATTCAAAATTTGCAACTAACCTCTCTCTTCATCTCCTTCATGCTTTTATAGACTTCCTCACTTGGTAGAAATACGTAGCGCTTCCACAGCTCATGATTCAGAATTAACGCTGAGATGAACACCTAATCAATAGCCTTAGTAAAATGATGAGTTATGTAGAAAACAGTTCCAATTCAAAAGAATGTTTTTTGAATCGTGGGCTTTTGATTTTAATCGCAAATCTGAATCTCACACCGTTACTTTAAAAAGTAAGCAGGGTTAAACACTTATCTTCTCACTTGGCTAAGTTAAGGTTTGTTCTTCAACACTTAGACAAATTTCTTGAACGTCTACTTCAGTCTTCTATTTATACTTGAAGGACTTAGAAGTAACCTTTTCAAACATCTCGTTATGACTTTGTCTTCAATTTCTCTTCTCTTCATGTCTTTTGAATTTGATTGTTTGAAACAAATTCTAGGACATTTAGAGACAAAGATTTCGAACATTGAGGCGTGAGAGTAATCCATTAATCTAAATGCATCAAAAACTCATTTCTTTAAGTAATTATTTTTTGATAGAGAGGCGCGCGAGATGCAAAATGAAAGCTTGTGATTTGTTTGATTGCTGACGTTGTAGTGTTGCGCAGAGACACTGAGAAACGACGCATGTCACCTTTTATCTTGGACTTTAGTGTGATTCTCCAACATTGCGTACTAACACCTTTTCGTTGTGAGGACCACTTGAAATATCTTCTTTAATTTCAGCATTTTTTCTCATGAAAAGCATCAAAGAAATATTCCCTCACTCACATACAAAGTTAAAAGCATATATGTCATTTGTTTCTCTAAGTATCAAAGAACTCAGTTTTTATAAAATAAAAGCAACTCAGCTTCACTAAGTCTATATCTTGTAAACTATGTAATACTAGGCTGAACTCAGCTTTTCTTACTCTAAGCCATAAAACTCCATGGCTCACACTTTAGCTAGGGATGTTGTTTTGAACTCAAATAATGGGGTTTAGTTAACAAACCCCCGACTTGTATTGTTTCGCTTTAGTAATTCGAATCCTCTTTCTTAAAAAACACTCAGCAAACTAGGTTGTTTTCCCTTAAACAAACTCATGTAAACTTGCTTAATTAAGAGTCCATTTAGTACTCAATTAATTTCACTATCATAAACAACTTGTTATTTCTAAACCGTTTTAAATACTGTCAAGTACTATTAACTTGGGTTCAACACAATCCTCTTCTCCAGAGGCTACTAATGTACCTTTGGACTTGTCTCTTCCAACTCATCTCATTAAACATAGGATTGGCCTTGAAATCTTCGTCATGCAATCATTTTGCTATAACACCCTCACACTCATTGTTGATGAATATTGTATTGATTGACACCGTCAAAATAATATAATTATCCATCCTCGAAACAAATTTAAGACAAATTTAACCTGAAATACTCAATTTCAACCAAAAATATTTTTTAGGAGTAAAATTTTCATAAAAACTCCAATTGACGATTATAAAATACAAATTTTCAAAAAAATCAGAATGGAAGTAGACATATTTACACATATTCATCGATGAAAACTAGGCTCTAATACCAATGGCTGGTGTCGAACTAGAAGAGATTGAATTCGTACATTTTCCGTGCTTGAAAATAAAACAAATGCCACAAAAAATACCATTTGTATGTACATTTGAGATTGCATCATGGTATATCGAATTACAATAGAGTTTCCACAACTTCTACAGTGTCAGAAAATCGATAAGGAATGATTTGGAGGATTTTTCATCTATCGGAAGAGAGAAAAAGGATAGGAAATAAATAAATTTTCGTAAACTTGAATTTCATTCCAACCATCACCAATCTATAGTGAATGGAAATTATCTATAATTGCACATAGGCCTTTGTGGGGAAAATAATTACAAAGAAGTCCTCCCAGTCCTTATAATCACAATAAAATCCTCAAACTAAATCTTTCTATAAAAAAATTTTATTATTTAAATTGGATCAGATTCTTGATCCACTCATTGGTGGACCAAGAATTTCCAATAATTTTCACTATGTCAAAAACAATAAATTTTTTTATTTTCACCTTTTTTAAACTTTTGCTTTTGTTTTTATGTTTTTTTACTTATGTCATTCTAAAATTTCGGTATAAATTTTGTTATACCAATTTTATGTTTGGTACAAAATTTTTTATTCAAGGTATAATTTGAAATTGTATTGTTTTGTTTAAGATACTTGGTATAAAACTCGTAAAACAGTAGTATAATAATTGTAAAAATGGTATAACACTTTTATATTGGTATAAAAGTCATATAAAATTGGTATAAAAAAATTACAACAATAAAAATTCATATAAATGCTTCCCCTAGTCAACTAACAGGTAAAAAATGGCCAGTGTTAGTTTCATGTGAAATCAAGTATATAAATTTTTCAGCAAAATATCGGTAGTAAAAACACTAAAAACCAACACAACTGCCGATTGAAAGACAATGTTTTCATAAGACGGTCTAATTAGTTAGTATAAATATAAAATCGGCATAACAAGTATAAGAAAAATCCAAATTAAATATGTTATCACTTCGTTGAATAATAAAATAGTGAGTCGGTATTTTACACTTCTTGCTCCATTGGCTGTTGATGGGGTTCTCTCTGTAGTTGATCCTGCTAAGTCCGATTTTGTAGACATATATTGAAAACTACTAAGAAAATCAAAACATCAAGACTCAACAAGGAGGGAATAAATCAACATCCATTACCATTGTCCCATCAGAAAGTATAACATGAATTCATCCCAGCATGACTAAGCCAATATAGAGACATGATTGATTAACTAGGACATCATAATGAACTAATAATCTTGTAGTCCATGCCATAATTCTCCTCAACATAGTAATCTTGAGAACTAATGTCAACAAACTTTATGGTTCCATAGTTTTTATTCCTCTCTCTAAGCATATTAACCTTACAATAGATAAACAAACAAATTAGGAAGAATCCAAATTGCTGCATAAAGAAACATTCAACTTTCATTCACAATTATTTCTTTTGAAGAAATTTCATGGACAATAATGATGAGCTTAGCTAATTTATTAATAGAACAGGAGTGGTGACATTACGCATACAAAGTGGATAAAGCATTTTAATCTTCCAGAATTAGTTGAAGCTGAACGAGCCAAATCAGATGAGATCTCAATTGGCTTACAAGGAACATAAACTGCATGATGTTGCACATAAACCAATTTAAGATTGTTAGTTGGATTAGAAGAGAGGAGCCATGGTGTTGAGAGGGGAAGTGGTGAGACGAGAAGAGTTAAATCTGGTTGTAGATAAGGACAAGAAGATTATTGCTCGGGCGATGGAGATGCAGAGTAGTCGGCAAAAACCAAGAAAAAGTAGTGTCAAACGCAGGAAAACATGACTCACGTATAAGAGAAAAAATTGTTAGTATATATGGTTTCGTTGTATATAGTCAGGGATATACTTGTCATTGTATGTATTTTCACTCTTATAAATAAAACAAGTAGACACAAAGTCCATCATGTTTTGGAGTTCTCAAACCTAGTCGTATACATTCCATCTTGGTACCAAAGCGTTTTTATGGCTAATCGCCAAAATTTTCTGTTTCGATCCACGACTGCCGCCGCCACTACCACCATGTCCACCACTGCATATCCAGAAAATACGATTTCAACCACTGTCAATCCGTCTATTGCAGAAACAGCAGCCGCGCCGCCATCCTTTTCACACAAGATTTCGATTAAGCTTGATTCGATTTATTTCGTTACGTGGAAAACCCTGCTCATTCCAATGATAGCAGGTTGCGGGCTGATTTCCCACATCAATGGAACCGAAACAGCCCCAGCAGAGAAGCTGTCCAACGACGCTGCTAATCTGACATACGAGAGCTAGTATCACCGTGATCAACAAGTCCTTTCGTGGATTCTGAACTCGATATCACCGTCAATACTCCCACAAGTAATCGATGTACAAACCACCAGAGATGCCTGGCGCAAACTAGAGGCTGCCTACGCCTCGAGGTCGAAAGCTCAATCAAATGAATTGAAGCAAAAATTGCATTCATTGGTGAAATCAAACTCTGAGTTAGTCACGGAGTATATGAAAAGGGCCAAGCTAATCACCGATTGGCTAGCCTCACTACAGTCCCATGTTCTAGAAGATGATGTAGTCGATATGATCCTAGATGGTCTCTGTGGATCGCTGCGGGAGTCATGCCGTAGTTTTACCATGCGTAATATTTCATTCGATGATCTATTGGGGGTCCTAATGATAGTGGAGAGGATCTTGAGAAAATCAAACATTGGTTCGTAAAGAGGAAGAGGCTGAGGTCGCAGGTCCTCTCATGAACTCAGTTATGGCCACGGATAGCCTCAGAAATTCCTATATAGATGGGACCACTATCAACAGAATTAGCCACCGTATCAACAGTCCTCGGGTTTCAGGTTTTCTCGGTAGAATTCAAATTCAACCACGATCAACATTGGTACAATTAGATGTTACAATTGCCAAGGATTTAGCCACACATCTAGACAATGCCCATCGCCCAAAACCCACAACCCGAGATAAGCATACTCACATTCTTCCAACCACTCTTCTATTACACCAATCGATTCAAACCGTATAATGGATAATGGAGTAACTCATCACTTAACCTCGGACTTGAGACAATTACACCTGCAGTTAGAATACTCGGGTCCTGAAGAAGTTCATTTAGGTAATGGTGCAACTCTTTCGATCAAGCATATTGGTTTAAAATCTATTCCTATTTTAAATAGGTCCTTGTGTTTATCGAATGTCTTACATGTTCCTAGGTCGAATGCAAAAATTGTTTCGATTAGCTCGTTAACAAATACAAATAATGTTTTTGTTGAATTTTTTAACAATTTTGTTGTGATGAAGGACCTGAATTCCAAACACGTGATTCTCAAAGGCTAGAATAGAGGGTACTCTATGCATTGCCACTCAATTTTTACACTCCACTCTGATATCACTTAGCCTCGTTGTCTACCTGGTATAATGATCTTGGTCATCTAGCTCTTCCAGTTGTCAGCCATCTTTTGCATAGAAATCAAATTAGTTTTGTTTCGAATAGTCATAATATATCACGTATTTGTTCTAGTTGGAGCTGTTAGCAAGAGTCATAAGCTTCCTTTCAAATTGTTTGAGTCCGTCGTGTTAGTCCATTGTATCTAATTTGTTTGGATTTGTGGCGACCTTCCTCGGTTGAATCAATTGATGGTTATTCTTGTTATCTTCTACTTTATGATTCGTTTAGCAAGTATTGTTGGATTTATTTTCTACGATATAAATCTGAAGTGTTAAGCACATTTGTTAAATTTCGTGCAGTGGTGCAAAAACATTTTTCTAGGCCCATCAAAACCTTCCAATCCAATGGGGGTGTATTCGTAGTTATGAAAAGTTATCTAATTGAGAATGGCATTCAACATCGCATGTCATGTCCTTATACTCTTGAACAAAATGGAAAGGCTAAAAGGAAACATCGACACATTATGGAGACTGGCCTCTCCTTGTTACACCCTACAAATATGCCTATGAAATTTTAGACCTATGTGTTTGATATTGCAGTCTTCCTCATTAATTGAATGCTGCTTTCCCATGACACCTGCTTGTACACTAAGTTGTTCAATTCTAATCCTGATTATTTATCACTACGTGTCTTTGGTTATCTTTGTTATCCTTGGATTCATCCTTATTCGTCTCACAAATTGAACTATAGGTCTCGTAAATGTGTCTTCTTAGGTTATAGTAAAACTCATAATGGCTTCCGTTGCTTTGATGAGTAAGTGTACCCATACTCTAAGTTAAGTGTGTAAGTTACGCCTCCTGATCCATCTATACCAAGTCCATCCATCGTTATTACATACAATCCATCTCCTTTACCACTCGGGCACACCAATACACCTTCACATCCGAGCCACCGTGAATAGAACACACCACCTGCTACCTGCGACAACACTACACCACTACCCTCATTTATCAACCCGAGAATAATCTCACTTCATGAAAGATTTCCCACTCTATCCCCATCACAACCTTGATAGAAATAACCTGCTGTTAAGGCCGTAGCAAACCCGAAACCAGCCAAAAACTTGAAATAAACAAAAATTACAAAACAGCCACCCCTACAATAGTAACCCATCAATCCAATGGACATTTACCAAGTAAGTCAAAGATGAATTCTGATGTGATTATACCTTAGGAATCGAGTTGTTTTATGGAGGTAGCCTAGCATATTTGTTGGCAACGAGCTATGTTAGACGAATTTAATGCCTTAATTTCGAATGGATCTTGGACACCAATTCGGCCATCTACTGCCTCAAATGTAATTGGATGCAAATGGGTATTCAAAACCAAATTGCATCCCAATGGCTCTATTGAAAGACATAAAGTTCGTTTGGTTCCCAAGGGCTTCCATCAAAGACTGGGCCTTGATTTTCAGGAGACATTTAGTTCGGTCATCAAGCCAAAACATAATTGGATTACTACTATCCCTTGCAGTCTCATTTAGTTGGTCTATGACTCACTATGATGTTTCTAACACATTTTTACATAGGGATCTAGATGAGCCAGTTTTCATGATGCAACCACCTAGATTCATTAATAAGAATTTTCCTACTCATGTGTGCCTCCTTAGGTAGTCTCAGTATGGTTTGAAGTAGTTGTTACGTATGTGGCATCGTCGGCTAATAAATGCACTTCTTAGAGGATTTACCTATTCGAAAGTGGATGTTTCTTTATATATGATGAGGCGTGAGATGGTTGTGATTTTTTGCTTCATCTATGTTGATGACTTACTTGTACGTTGTAATGATAACTTTGCAGAGGCTGCCTTATTTTCATTTTTGCAGTCTCAATTTACAATCGAGAACCTCGGGCCGGCCAAGTATTTCTTGGGGGTCTAATTCCTACGAGAGGAGAGCTCATTATTTCTACTCAAGAGGAAATACATTCAAGAATTGTTAACTCATGCTTCTATGGTTGATTGTAAAGGAGTATCGACACCATCAAGTACTACAGATAGAGGCTCAAGTGATTTGCTACCTTTTAGGGACCTAACTCTGTACCGTAGCCTGGTCGTGGGCTTGCAGTATCTCACAATCACACATCTTGACATTGCTTTTTCAGTACATCATGTAGCCCAGGCTATGCAGAAGCCAACTCTATCTCACAAATAAGTTGGGTTGTGGACTTTTAAAAATTAAGTTTAGTGATGTCCCAAAGTTTGTGATAAAAATCTTATATTTATTAAAAAATCCTTAAAATAGTGTTACTAAAGGAATGTCTCAAAACAGAACATGAAGAATATATGATGTCGAGGTACTCACAAGCGGTTTCAATGGAGAGACTTGATTAGTGAGATTCTAATGTTGGAAAACTTGATGTTTTAAGTTATTTTCGAAAGGTTTTTATCGCATGTAAGAAACTTGAAGTGATTTATTTTATTTTATATTGAGATGTTCCATGTAGGTTTGTAAAATTATAGAGATATAAGGTGGGCTCTCGTGAATATGAGAGAAAGGGCCTAAGGCCATTTCTAGTGCAAATCATCTGATTCCCCCTATTCAGGTGATGAAGCGCATATTTGGAACCTTTTACTTTTTTCCCTGAGAAAATAATATATTTTTATTTGGAAAATATTTTTGGCATATGACTTTTGAAATCCCTTACTTGTAACTTATAATTTTAATTGTCATTTATTCTCAACAACTGTTTGTATTAAATTCTCAACAGCTATATTCTATTTAATGCACTAATGATTTCTATTTAAAGCACAACAACTATATTTCAACAACCATATTTTGTTGCCTATATAATGCTGCCTTAGTGATATGTTTCTACACACAGTTTTCACATATACGAATTACAACCTAGTGTTCTTATTTTCTGGATATATACATAGAAACTCTGTTCATGTGTCATCTCCATTTATATAAAGGTGAAAGGTGGTTCAAACCTGGAAGGAACTATTAAAGTTTCCTTTAAGGATAGTGCCTAGCACGACTCCACTTTGTTAACGCTACTGCTTTGTTCTTTTCTTCTACAGATTCAGTCCGTGTGCTACCGCTCGACTAGCAAGTACCTTTCTTTCTAACTATCGCTTGACTCAGTTTGTGTACCCTTCCCAAACTAACACTCAGATTTGAATAAGAATGTGAACTGAATTCAACTTATAGAAATGTCAAGTCCTCACAATGTTAATCTAAGCTTCTCTCTATTACAAACTGATTAAATAATTGATGTTTGCTTTATCGCTTGCTGTGGAATTTCTTTGGAAGTAGTAGAAAATTACGTAGAGTTTTTGCTCTTAAGAAATTCATGGTGATTCACCAAGTTTGAACTTCTACTTCATTCTTCTATTTATACTGAGAAGCTCTGAGAAGTAGCCACTGCAAACTTTACGAGATTGCTAGTCTTCAATTTCTCATCTCTTTGATCTTTCAAATCTTCCCGTTGGAGATAGATTCTAGAATGTTTAGAGACAAGAATTTGAACATTGAGGCATGATAAAATTCCATTGGCAAAATCTTGTTTCTCTTCAAGAAATCTGGATTTGAGAGAGGTGCACTAAATTGCAGCATGGAGTCTTTCCGTTGGATGATATTGCTGATGTTAGTAGAAATGAGCGGAGATACTTAAGATGTGGTGCATAACAAATATTCCATTTAGTTGGAGTGTAGCAAGAAATCTTTGACAGCAGTACTAACATTTGACGTTGTGACGACCATAGGAATCTTTCTCAATTTTAGCACCTTTTAGCCTGAAAGATTCTAAGAGAATATTCTGTTTCATCACAGATATTGTTATTTGCATATGTCATTTAAGTCTCTACGTGTCAAAAGAAATAACATGCTTTTAATTAATTAAAAGTAGGAACTCAGCATGAGCTAAGTAAGATAATTTCCAAACTATGTAATACTCAACATACCGTCAGCTTTTCTTACTCTAAGTCATCACTTAATTAAGTATCTACCAATACTGAGTTATTCTCCCTTGAATAAACTCTAGTTAGCCTTATTAATTTAGATTTCACTTAATATTCAAATAATTTCACTATCCTAGTTAGTTTGCTATTTCCAAAACTACTCAGTATTGTGAATTACTATTAACTTGGGTTCAAAAATCTCCCCCATTTTGGAAAGATAGCAAACTAGGTAGTAGAAAAAGTTAATTGAATAAATAGTTTAAAGATTACAAAAAACCTGAAAGCGATGTAAGAATTCCCTTGTGTTGAGTGACTATCCTTAGTCAGCTTGAACTCCCCCATACTGAGTGAATTTTCTACAAGCGGCTCAGCTCCCCCCATACTTAGAGGATATCTTCTTGATTTGGGACTTTATCTTACTTCAGCTTATCTTTAAGGGGTTGGTCTCTTATATATTTTTCTGTATCACTTGGTTAGATGCATAGCAGAAAAACATACACAGTATAAGAAGTTAAGAAGATCTTAACTTGAGGTATGAACTTGTATATTTATTGATTTCAAAAAGATGACTTAGTCAGTACATAAAATATGTCCTGAGCTAAGATTACAATACACTCCTATTACAAGTTCTACACTACTAGGAACATGGACTATTCTATCTTTTTTACGCTGAGTGGGAAGATCCTGCATTCTTGTTCTTGTAAGATGGATGCATAGGATGAGAATGGCTCGGAAGAGAAGCTTTGTTAAGATTTGCCTTTCTCAGCGCATCTTTCGCTACCTTCTCCCCCTTTACTATATGACCTTGAATAATTTGATCTAGATAGATATTGAAGGCATCAAGGGTGGCTTAAAAGCTCTCTTGCTGGCCAATGATTGCAGGGGAATCTCTTACTCCAATTGCTCCTTACCTTTGGTTGAGAGGAAATCTTGATCATTAAGCTCGCTGAGAAGAAGATGGTGGAAGTGAGTGAGATGAGCTATCTGGTCGAAGCCTTGACTAGAAAACTATTGAAAGCGTTGAAGAAGACCATGGAAAGTTAGTAGCAGTCAGTGCAATTTTCAGCTGAGCCTCAATGTCAAGTAGCTTTAGACCACAAGATTCAATAGACTTGGAAGTGCATTCAATATCCTTGCTGTCCAACTCTCCCACTTTGTGTAGCGAGTCCACCTTCTTCATCACATCTTCCACCTTAGACTTAACAATATTGAGCTTTGTGTGGAGAGTCATTCCAATCTCTGGGCAGAGGGGTTCCAGAGGAGGTGCACTAAGCATAGGCATGTCAGGAAATATCTTACCCATTGTAGTCACAAGAAACTTCTATGAAGAAGAAACTCTCTTTGAGATATGATCACTGACCTCACGCTAAATGTTTTCCATTTTGGAATGGAGAGGGTCAAGATCAATGACAGGGGCCTTATCCATCTTCATGGAGATATCCTTGAGGAGCTTGAGGACTTCATCTTGCTTATTATCATGAACAAGCAAGAACCTTGACTCGGATTCCACCAACGTTGCGATGCTATGGCACACGTCCTTGGTAGATTCTACCTCCTTTGAAACATCCTTGATCTTACGATCGATTAATCTTTTTAATTTTGTCTGCTCCTTACCAAGTTCATGGATCTATGTCACTTGAGTAGCCATGTTGGTACCCAAGAGACTCAACTGCTCAGTAGCAGCATCCACACTATCCTTTATCTTTCCTATAACAGCATTTGCTAGCATAGTAGACGTGGGGATAGATGTAGTGGCTGCCCCAAGCTAGGCTGTAGAGTCCATTAATCCATTCAGGATTAAGACCATCTTATCTACCAGGCTTTTGGCACTCTCTTTTGCCAAATGATTTTGAATAACCAACAAGCTTCCTTGGATCCTCTCAAACTCCTTGAAATATAGATAGTCTCTAGGTACACTTGTGTGCTATTCGAATTCAGACAAATTCGCCTTAGGCCTAGACGATAAGTCAGTTAATTCCTGAGCAAGTAGCATTTTGCCTACTACTCCATCTAACTCAACATCAGTTCTGAGAGTAGGAAATTTCTTTCTAGCTAACTCACGAATCTCTACCAAGAAAGATTCACCAGCCATTAATGGCTTGCTGTTGGGTTCAGATGCATCACAGGCTGTAAAATTTACCTCAGCATTCTAACTGTTCGCCACTTTCCTACTGATAAGTTTAATCCCTTAATGGTTCCGAGAACTTGTTCATGCAACTTAGCTATACTAGTCTAATAAGACTTATCCTTAATAATAATAATGCCAACAACTTGTTCACAAAAAATGTAGGTGTTGCCAGTACCCCTTATCACATAGAAAAATGATGATAACTGCAAGTATACAGTTGCGATGTAGTTTTAAAAGATATCAAACCCACAGGGAAGGAATAGCTCTGAAGATTAACAAGGAAAGATAAAGTAAAGGAAAATAAAAATAGTTTTGAGATTTTTTTGAACAGGAAGATCAGAATGAAAAGTGGAGTAAATATAGATATGATAGATGAGAGACTCTCAATACATAGATTTTCACTACGAACAAGTATAGCAGAGAAAACATGCAAGTTCAACAAAGATGTTATGACTCACTAAACTAATCTAACAAACCCGGTTCGACACACTCAGATGTTCAATAATTCGTCGCAAAGCAACACATGAAATAACTTTTATAAATCTAGCGCAAACAAGATAAAACTTTTATATAAACCTGGACAACGTCAATACTATGCTTAGTACGAGTCGTTCTCACATAGCCATATTTAGCAAGTTACCATTCCAAAATTGTTGGCTCACTAAACAGTGTTATATCATAGATCCAGTGATTATATACAATATTGTTAACCCTGAAACTACTCTTAAGATTAACGCCAATGCATATAACTTGATTAACATAAAAGACTTAGCATGAAATACGCATTATGATACATAGACATATCATAAACTTTGAAATAAAAAGTATAAGTGGAATGCAAAGCAAAGTTATAAGGTATGCAAGTGAAAGCTAAAGTTGATCAAGCCGTATCCACTCTTTAATGGGAGTCTTCAATTCTCGCAATTCCTGCGTCTACTTTGAATTCGGTCTCGGCCCATACAGAACCTCCGCTAGGATTCTATACTTTGTGAATATCGAATAAACGAATATTGAAGAATGAAAACTTTTATTGATACGTGATTTGCAAGTACACTTATACAAAAATTGCTCAAGAATATAGAGAAATCTAGTGATCAAAATAAGGATTCGAATCACTTAAACATTTTCTCGCTAACACTTTAAGAACGTAGCGAACTCTCTATTTATACACTATATTTGCACTCTAACATTTTCCTCTGTCTTTCTACACCATGTGCCACTGTGCACTCATAAAATTTGCGAGATTTGGAGCCCTATTTATAGAGTTCGAAGGGTTGCATCTATCCAAATGAAGGGTTGTGTCCATTGGTGAAAGATTGTGATTGGTTGCATATCTTCATTGTGATTCGTTGAGAAGCTTTGATATAATCCATAATGGATAAGCACCTTTTCATGATTGGTTGATTCTTGATAGGTGTCTGTTCGTTGGTAGTTGATGGCAGTTGATGGCGGTTGATCATGCTTATCTAGCGGTTGTTAGTTAAAAAGATAATACTAGAAAACTGTCCATGTTGCAACCGCGATATACATGTCACGATCGTGAATCCTTGATTGGTAATCTTCTGATTCTGAAGTAAATAAGTCACGGCTGCGAATGATTATCTCAACCGTGAATTGAGTTTTACTCAGAATTCTTCTTGTAACTTCATCGATCTTCGATAGCTTCGATCCTAAGCCAAATCTTCAAGTTCCACGCATCATTTTGCACCTTTTTTACTCTTTTTTCATATAATTCCACTTTAGCTCATTTTACTCCTAAGAATTACCTAGTATCTGCATTTGCATCAAAAACAACTTACAT
The DNA here is from genome assembly GCA_949673415.1 of Euphorbia schlechtendalii. NCBI lineage: Eukaryota > Viridiplantae > Streptophyta > Magnoliopsida > Malpighiales > Euphorbiaceae > Euphorbia > Euphorbia schlechtendalii. The sequence goes on along the minus strand of CATIWQ010406019.1, from coordinate 25,890 downwards.
ACCACATGAAATCTTTTATATGAAGTATAAAAATGACTAAAACTACAGTGTTTATTATATAAAATTTATATGATAATAAGTCTAATTATACACTTATCACTAACCCCTTGCTGTTTCCTACTGAGCGAAGTTCTCAGCGTTAGGAACTTCCCTAACCAGAGGGGTTAAGGGGGTTGAGGATGGGTTTGAAGAAGAGGTAGGTTTAGAGACATGTACAGTTTTGAGTTTGGGCTTGAGTGGAATAGAAGGTACAATGGCTCTACAAGAAATAGTTGGTTGTTGAGGATGTACAGGAGAAGGGATAGGAGAATTATGTGATAGAGAAGGAAAAGAATCATGGTTGTTAGAGGGTGAAGAAATGTGAATAGGAGAATTTACATTGTGAGAAGAAGAGGGAGAGGTGGTTTTTTATGTTGTAGGATCTACGGGAGTAGAACTTGAGAGAGTAGAAGGATCTACATTGGAAGGTTGTGAAGAATTTACAGGAGAAGAAGAAGGGATATCATTTTTAGAAACTTCTAAGTTGGCTGTTTGATCCAAAGATGGATTAGCCTGAGGTTGCTCACGCTGATGAGCAGGTTCCTTAACATGAGTGAACTAGGGTGTGGGGATGCTAGCCTCTTGAGGATCAGACTCCTTAGAGAGCTGGATAACAATGTCTCTAGCATCCTCCTCACTTCTTACCACCTGCACATTTTTCTACAGAGGCTTTGTGGTAGTAGAACTCCTTCGTTGAGTGCCCTTTAACTTGGTAAATACACCTTGAATGGTCTTAGCAGCATTGGACACATCCTGGTCCTCTACCTTTTATTTCTTAGCCTCGCCTTTCTCTTCAATTTCTTCTGAAGCTGCCATTTTACACTTGTTTTGGCACAAGGACTCATTGGCCTCAATCTTAATTTCTTTCTCCTCAGCTTGCTACTCAGCTTGTTGCTTAGCCTTTGCTTCCCTTTGAGTGCAGGTTTTGGCTTGCATCCTCCTTCATTAGTGCTGAGTAGGAGCTTCATTGGACTTAGCTCGACTCTTCCCCTTGGCCTTAGAGGAAGCAGCCTTCTGAGCAGCGTAGGAGGTAGGGATCTTCTCTAATATGCTGGAGATAGGGACTTCATTTGAATTGGTGTCCTCCTCATAATCAACGATAAACTGGTTCTTGTCCTCCTTGCTTATGTCCACAGGCAATACTGTTAGTACGCATTGTAGATTACGCTTATGTTGTGCCTTTGAGTACCTAGGATGGACCTAAGTGTAAGTCAATCTGCTGAAGTGAGACATTTCAAGTGTCCTTTTCACTGGCAGAACTGAGTTACCAGACTCCCCCTAAAACTCACCCAAATTGACTTTCACTACCCTCATTATCTTAGTTATGAGGTAACCATAGTGATAGACGGTAGTAACTTTGGTCAAGTGATGAAAAATCATCACAGGCCTGTTAAGTTTCTTACCCTCTACCATATGGTAGACCACACAGTGCTCGAAATAAGTGCAGCTAGTCAATGAGCCAATCTTGGGTAGTAGTAGCTTCACCACCAGCTCATGACACATACACGCTGGCCATGAAATCCCGTTGGCAGCAATCTCCCTTGAAACATAGTTTGCTAGGAGTTCCTAATCTTCGAGGATGATGACGGTGTCTTCGTCACAAGAATTGTAAAGGTAGGTGCCTGAATGAGGCATGTTGAGAATGCTCGCAATCAGCCTGGAGCAGATGAGGATGAACTTACCCCCAAAATACATCAGCAAAATGTCACTGCAGCTTCAATGGTGTCACTATACCATGGATGGCCTATCGCAACCAGAATGGCTGGTGCTGCATTGAAGTATTGCGATTTTTAACCAATAAAAGGATTTTTCGAAATACATTTTAAAAAGTGTTGCAATAGACATTTTTGTTGATCAAATACACTTTCATCACAACACTTTTAGTCTAACCGTTGCGAAAAACACTGTGAATAATTAAAACTTGACGGGCGGGAAATCTCCCACTAGTTAATTGATGAAAAAAATTAATAAAAAAAATTAAAATTCATTAAAAAATTATATAAATCACAAATTTTCTCTCATCTCCTCTCCCTCATTTCGTGGTTTCTTTCAAAAATACCTAAATCCCCTTCAAAGTTCATCAATCCTTCTTTATCAAGGAAAATGATGATTTCAGCTTTTGTAAATCAAAAAGGCAATGCCAAAGATTCAGATGCCATTTCACTGTCGTTATACAAGCCTTCGATTTCACTCTCTTTTTCCAATTCTCATATCTACTGTTCATCTTCTGCTCCTGATTCTTCTTCTTCTTATCATTAAGACTTCCTATGGCTCCGTGAGGAGCAACGGTGGGTCCGTGAAGAGCAGCGATGGCAGCGGGAAGAGCAGTTGTGGATTGGCAAGTGGGAGTTATTACTTGGCAAGATTCAGTCATTGAAGCTCCAAATCAAAGCCTTGGAAAATCAAATTTTGGTACAGGATGTGGATTTGGTGCTTGATACTATTACAAATGCTAGAGCTTTGTTTTGAGATTTGATAGAGTGGAATTGTATCAAGAGAGATGAGGAGGTTAGTATTCACTAATTTTACTTTTAGTTTGGGCCTTTTTCAATAAAGTTTATGGTTATGGTTTTAACTGCCTGGATTTTGAGTTCTTTCTAATAACATGATAATTATGTCAAGGAAAACTTGTTTAAGGATTTACAAATCTTGCATTTTCTCTTTAAGCACCTTGTACTAGATTAATTTCCATATTAATTTTTCCAATTTTGATTTCTGATTTGCCGCAATTCTATTTGGGAATTAGGATGTGAGTTTTAGGCATTAGTTGAGAAGTTCATCAGGTTCTGCATAATTTGATTATGTTTAAAAATCTATTTTGCTAATTTAAGACTCTACATCAGATAATCGTGGTTTCTCATGGCTGATGTTAAAGATTGCAAGTCTTTGCTTATTGAAATGTTGCTCAATTTATATCATGATATTAGGTATAGATTGGGAAAGAAACAATCAGCCCCTACTATTACTCCCCTAAATGACTTGCCTAAATCACTCATAGACAATAATCATTACCAAATTATGCAACATATATTAAGCAAGCATGCTTTTTTTATGTTCCAAAATCTAACTTTCAGTAAACTTCTCCTGAGTTTGATTTGAGTACTTTTCTAGTGAAATGCTAGCTCCATTTTTTATATTCCTATCTTGAATATAAAAATTGAATAAATTTTGTTGAATGGTTTTGATTCTTACCAATTTTGCTTTTCGCTCAGTTTTAGAGGGAAATTTAATCGATCGAGGTGTGATAGAGTTTTGCGAGGGTGCACCTCCTATAAGAACCACCACCGCATCAACTTTCTTTTAATAGATTTGTGCTTAGTTGCATAAATGCTATTATATAGTGGTAGCATTGTAAATTACAGGATTTTTTTCCAATGAAAACAGGTAAAAAATTACATTTCCTTGGGAGGGCCATCCAACGAGGAACATAATCAATTGAATGTAATCTGGTTTTTACTGGTTTAAGGCATTCAACGAGGAACATAATCAATTGCAGTGTAGTAAATTTCAAGAATTCCCCTTCATTTTCAACTGGGTTTAAATTCTAACTTAATCATGTGATCGAGGCACAGCAGTTTGGCAGATAGATTTTAAATGCCATATTTGAAGTTGTATGAGAAATGGAAGGCATCGAAAAGAGTTCGTTTGGTAGTCAAATCCTCAAGGGTTATCTTATGGCTACCCTTTTCTATGAACCATCTACTCATACAAGGATTTCTTTGGAATCTGTGATGAAACGGTTGGGTGGAGTTTTGACTTTTGAAAATGCAAGAGAATTTTTATCTGCTACCAAAGGAGAGACACTCAAAGGTAACAAACTAACTAACTGTTTTTAGTTTTCTTTTTCATTGAAATGTTAAATGCCAGTTTAGTTCATTATTCTTAGAGCTTCATTTTGCAGATAGTATTAAAACCGTTAAGGATATTCAGATATCATTGTTATGCACCATTTTGAAAGCGGTGCAGCAAAAAGAGCTGCTACTACTGCTGGTGTTTCGATAATTAATGCAGGGGATGGTCTAGGTCAGCATCCAACTCAGGTAGACACTCATGAATTTTACTTATTCCTATTTAATAGTACAGAAATATTACACTATACTTGAAGGAAATGTAATTACATTCAAATTACATTTCCTTGAATCAAATTACATTCAAATTATATTTTCGTACCATTGAAAAATTTCAAGGAAAGAACCAAAGATATTTCAAAAATTTGTAGATGGTTTCCTTGTCTGTTCCCATTTCAATGTATTGCTACAAATATGTAGGGCCATAGGGGTATTTCTACTACAACTTCTAGACTGTCACCAAGAAAAATCAGTTTGTATTTTTACTGATTTGTGCCATGATTTTTGTGCTTTTCTAACAAAGATATGGGATATTTTCCATATTGCTTTGTTATGCTTTTTTATAAAATAGAAGTCTTGGATTCAGCTCTTGTTTGAGTTATGGGTCATTGTTATCATTCTTTTACATAGTGGTATATGGAAAGTCAATGCCATTTTTTGATTTTGTTAACAAATTATTAGAGTATTGTTTTATAACACTTCTCATAGCCAAACTGGAGTTTATGCTACCATGCATACACATTGTTCTTATATGCACACATAGATTCTTAAAGTTGAAGGATGCATAATCGTAAATTATAGTTGTTCAATAATTGCATCCTCGGCTGCAGTACTCAAATTTTGTCAGCAATTTATGCCAGACCAAGCTTGACTTTGCAGTTTAAGTTTTTGTAACTCCCATTTATAATCTAAATCTAGACATTCAAGTGAAATTTTTTACTTAAAACTTTTTCACTCTCGAAAATTTTCAATGGTACATAAGTATTAGACTATTGATAATTAAAGCTCATAATGACACAAATGCAGGTTTATATTAATGGAAATCCTTATGGCATAGCAGAAGGTTTAGTTTTCAGTATGCTATGCTGATCAAAAGTAAGTTTTGCAATGAAAAATATTCCTCTCTATTTCTTGTGATTTTGATGTCATGGCTTCACTTGATAGGGTGATGGCGATTATAAACTTGTGAAGGATGTAATATTTGATGACTACCTTCTTAAAAAAATACTAAGGTTAGAATTCATTAACAAAATTAATAGGAAGATCTATTTTTTATGTGGAATTGGTCATTCTGCCTTGGTAGCACCATTTTGTCAAATTTACTGTGGTAGGAAAGTTTGATGTTTTTCTTAATCCTGTAGGATTCCAAGTAGAGTCCGAGATGTATTTTTATGCTATAAATTGTTTAAGTAGTTCACATAAAATTCATAATAGATGGTTAATCCGCAAAAAATTATTCTAAATTCAAATTATATATGATGTTTGTGAACTTGTGTGTGTAAGTTATTGATGTATAACATAACTTGGTTTCCAATTAATGGCTGGAAATAACTGTAGTTTGCCTATGTCTTGCTTTCCCTTTCAGTTTCTATGAAAATAATTATGTAAGGTTTACATTCTGCCTGTAATTTGACACTGCCTCTGTCATATGAGTCATGTGGTTAACTTTGGAAATGGTAGATACTAGGTAACATTGCATCTCTTAATAACAAACTTGTAAGGTTATTTGACTTCAATGTGTCATACAAATTATGCAATATGCTACAAATATTTCTATTTGGAATATCCAGTACAATAGTTCATTATATCTATTGTTTCATAAATTATTGTGTGCTTTTAGTGATGATATAATTAAATTATTGTATATGTAGCAAACTAACATAATAATTTTTAACTATCAGTGACACATATTTCTTCTTATGTGGAAAAGAGCAGTTTATTTATGATTTACCTGCTACACTTGGGAAGTGTATTAATATGTTGATGTAGTCAATTTTTACACTAGAGCAATGCCGATTTTGAAGGTTATACATTGGTTATTTGCTAGCTAAATCAAGCATTTCTTTGGTCAACTGGTTTTTAAGACTCACCTATTTTGCTTTTGGTGACAAATCTAATTTGTGAACTACTTTTATACATAATATTTTTAATAAGTGGATGGGGATTCATCATTCCAGGATTGCAAGCAAGCATCTAAAGAAGCTTTTGCCATAGTGATAAAAAATTTGTAAGTGATAAATGCAGCTGTTAGCAATGTTACAGCCATTTCTTTGTAGTTGGCCTCTTTCACCTATTAGAGCTGTCAAATGCTACTGAGCCCACAATATTGGAAAGGCAGAGATTTCCATTCCTTCATCATAGTCGGTGTCATCTATTGCTTGTTTATATTGAATGGAAAGGCTGGAGTTCTTAGATTTTTTCCAACTAAGTTTAAGTCTACTTTTTATTCTTTGTTATGGTAAATCAATCAGATTTTGTATTTGGCATGTGAGTACATACTTATTAGACAAGGATAGTGATATTTCGTGAATTTATGAAAATTCAGGTTTATGTAATAATTAACATAGTTACTGTTGCAGCTAGTGAGCGAAAGTGAGAGGCTGAGACTGAAGAAATTGGAGGAGCTAAGCAAGCACGTAGATTTGATACACTAATTACATAGATCCTAGCGCTGATGATAAATGATGGTTGATTTATGTTGTGTGATGATGTATTTAAAGTAAACACTTCTTTGTTTGTTATATTTATATATATAGGTGCTCTTAGGTTTGTTGTATTCTATCCTTTATTTGTTTCTGTTAGTAATTTGATGGAGTCTTTAAGCTGATTTAGAAGGGAAAATACCCTATTAAACAAAAAGGTTTGTAACTAAATGTTTTTTACTCTGCATTTGTTCTTACTTCCTTTTTTCCATTTTCCACTTATGATTTAACTTGTTTAGTGTACTTTTTTTGAGTTTTATATGGTTTTTCCTAGTTCATGTACTTTGCTATATCCTCATTTTGGTTCTTGAATGCTCAAGAAAAGACAAGTCATGGGCTACTTTTAGTCTATTTGACAATGTTTGCTTAAGGTAGAATAATAAGTTATTAATTCAAATTCTACTCATACATTTTTTGTAGGTGCAATCTCATGGATCTGATGCAATGGTTTATGATCGTTTGTGAGATACCCTTAACTTCTTCGGTTGCAGTTCTATGAACACTAGCTTAGATAGTGAAGTCTACAGCCATTCTGTAAATTATAAACATATATACTTTTAGTAGCGTTATTTTTAATTTGTATAATATTATGTATTTTTTGTTCTAGTTTGAATTTGTATACAATTAAACATTATGAATTATATAAAAAAATGAATTTTAATTTTTTTTAATTATGGCATCAATTAAGTATTTTACAAATGTGTTGCAATAAGCGTAAAAAGTGTTTCAAATGTGATATAAGTGTTTTTCAAAAAGTGTTGCGAAAATTGGACATGGTGTTGCAAATATGCTAAAAGTGTTATAAGGAAAGTGTTGTAAAAAAACAACAAAAGTGTTACGAAAAAAACTAACGGACGTTAACGTTGATGGCGACGGGTATTTTTTACAACACAACAAAAGGGGTTGCACGTACTAAAAAAGTGTTGCGAAAAGTCACTTGTTGCAACACATTTCTTAGTGTTGCGAAAAAAAGAAAATATGTTGCGAAAATGACTTTTCGTAATGGAAGCATCACCGACTTTTTCACAATAAAGTGTTGCGATAAGTGCTTTTGCAACACTTTTGGCACTTTAGGCAACATTTTTTCGTTGTTGCAACAGGCCATCGATTGCTTAGTGTGTATAGATTAGTGTGGAAAGCCCTAATGAGTGTCTAGAGATGGCTAGACCCTCCATTTTCAGAAAAGAGCTCAGGTTCTATTGCTTGATGACTCTATGCATGGATTTGTTCAACAGCAGTCCATCATAGTTCACTTCATAAACTGGACCAAAGTCCAAGTTATTCTCCCATTCAAGTTTCTCAAGGCGGGTTCCCTCGTCAAATTTTATCTTCTCTATTTTTCCTTGAGTGTTCACAATAATCTTCAGTGGAGTGGTTGCCTTGATTCTGAGGTTGGTCTTAGTTCTAGCCATTTCTAAAATTTTGAGAAGAATTGAAAGTAGAAGATATTAGGGTTTGAGTGCTCTGAAGATTTGAATTCGCAGAGAGCAAGTGACCCATTTCTTCAATTGTTCAATTTTTATACATAATCTATGCTCTCCTGATACTTATCACAATCTTAGCATCTGATTGAAAATGAATGCTGTGATGGACAACTAATGAACCACCTCAGTAAAATGGTGAGTTTAGAAGTAAATGGTTCAACATCAAGCACGCACATTTTGAAAAATGCCGAAATTTGAAATTTAACCGCGAATAGTAACTCACACCATTTCTTTAGAAACTTGATGGTGTTATCCACGTGTCATCTCATGCTTGATCTCTAAAACTTAGCCTAATTTTTGAGATTTTTAGACTTCTTCTTCTACATCATGGATTCCCCATACTAATTAATTACCTCAGTACACAGAAATGTTCCTTTGGCAATGGCTTGGTGAAGATATCAGCACGTTGTTCCTCTGATGGAACATATTCCAGCTTGTCGTCTCCTAGTAGCACATGATCTCTAATGAAGTGATGCTTAATGTTGACATGCTTCATTCTCCCATGCTGAACTGTATTCTTAGACAAATCAATTGCACTCTTGTTATCACGCATAAATTCGAGACAATTAGACTTAATGCCATAATCTTCCAGTTACTGCTTTATCCAAAGCAATTATGCTATGCAACTTCCTACTACCTTGTACTCAGCTTTAGCTATACTTAGCGTGATGGAAGTTTTCTTCTTACTATACCAAGAGACAAGACACTCTCCAAGAAAATGACTTCCTCCTGTTGTACTCTTGTTATTGAGTTTGTCTCTTCCATAATCAGCATCTGTGAATCCCCTAGGAATGAAATCCGAACTACTAGGATACCATAGACCTACTTCAATTGAGCTTTGCAAGTACCTGAGTATTTTCTTCACAGCTCCAAGATGGGATTCTCTAGGATCAGCTTGATAACGAGCACAGTAGCGCACAACATACTGTATGTCTGGCATACTAGCAGTGAGATAGAGGAGAGAACCGATAATTCCTCAGTAGAATTTGCTATCTACTGGTTTACCAGCTTCATCTTTACTCAAGATAGTATCTGTGGCCATGGGAGTAGACATCGGCTTCAAATGTTCCATATCAAATTTCTTCAAGACTTCTTTTGCATACTTGGACTGACTTATGAAAATTCCATTCTCAGTTTGCATGATTTGAAGACCAAGAAAGAAATTGAGCTCTCCCATCATAGACATCTCAAACTAGCTTTTCATCTACTTGCTGAATTCCTTACACAGCTTCTCATCAGTTACCTCAAATATAATATCATCAACGTATATTTGGACTAGCAACACATCTTCTTTTCTTCGCTTGATAAACAGAGTTGTATCTACTTTTCCTCTTTCATATCCTTTGCTGATCAAGAAATTGGTCAGCCTCTCATACCAAGCTCTTGGAGCCTGCTTTAATCCATAAAGAGCTTTCTTCAGTTTGAAGACATGCTCTGGATTCTTTACATCTTCAAACCCTGGAGGTTGGCGGACTTACACTTCTTCTTGAATGAATCCATTCAGGAAAGCACTTTTAACATCCATCAGGAAAGCACTTCTTCTTGAAACAATTTGAAGTTTATATGGGATGTGAAAGCACAAAGGATTTGAATGGCTTCAACCTGCGCTACTGGAGCATAAGTTTCATCATATAGATTCCTTCTTGATGATTGTAGCCTTGAGCAACAAGCCTGGCCTTATTCTTGACAACAATGCCATCTTCATCTAGCTTATTCTTGAAAACCCATTTGGTGCTGATAATTGATTTCCCTTTAAGCTTAGGAACTAGATCACAAACATCATTGCGCTTGAACTAATCTAATTCCTCTTGCATTACGATCATCCAATAATCATCTCCTTCTTCATCTTCAAACTTCTTGGGTCTGATCAATGAAATGAATGCTGGATAACTCATCATTCTACTGAGCTGACCTCGTGTCATCACTGGATTATGAACATCATCAACTATGCTGTCTAGCGGATGGTTGCGATGGACTCTAATCTCTCTTAGAAGACTTGGATCAATTACTGGAAGATCGATAACTGGATGCTGAGGTGGAGGTTGATCTTCACCATCATTGAAATTGATAGAAAGATCATCATCATCTTCTTTGGCTTCCTCAGCTGGGGGATTCTGTATTGAGTTGGGTAGCATAGCATGTAGCACACTAAGTTGATTTGAAAACTGAGTGACTCCTTCATCCTCATCAGATGAACGTCTTTCTGCAATGTTAATTTCATCGAAGTCTACATGCATAGACTCCTCCAAAAGGCCAGTTCGCTTGACATATATTCTATATGCCATGCTGTTAGTTGAGTATCCCAAAAAGATACCTTCATCAGACTTAGTATCAAACTTTCCTAATTGCTCTTTGGTGTTATGAATTTAGCACTTACAACCAAAATATTTGAGATGACCAATCTTAAGCTTGCGCCCTCTTTGAAGCTCATAGTGTGTCTTCTCAAGAATTAGGCAAATTAGAACCCGATTAAAGATATAACAGGCAATGTTAACAGCTTCTCCCCAAAAGTATTTTCGTAGATTGTTATCACTCAGCATGGGCTGAACCATCTCAACCATGGTCCTATTCTTCCTTTTTACAACCCCATTTTTTGAGATGTATAAGGTGAAGAGAAGTTGTGGTCAATGCCATGCGCTGAATATACATTCTCAAATTCAAGTCCATGATCACTTCGGATTCTACAGATCTTATATCTTGTTTCATTCATTATCTAGTTACTAAGCTTGATAAAAGATACATTAGTTTCGTCTTTGCTACTCAACAAGACTACCCATGTGAATCTTGTGAAGTTGTCTACTACCACCAGAGTGAATCTCTTACCACCCAAGCTCATTAGCTGAACTAGGCTGAAAAGATCCAGGTTAAGTAACTCCAACGGTCACTTAGTTACTACATGATTTACTGATCTAAATGATTTCTTAACTTGCTTACCAAGCTGACAAGCAGAGAAGAGTTTATCCTTTTCAAAGCTGATATTGGGTAATCCCACAACTAATTGCTTTTTGGCTAGTTTGGATAGAATATTCATACTAATATGTCCCAACCTTCTATGCCAAAGCCATGAATTATCCTCCTTAGACACAAGACAAACGTTAGTGGAGACAGGGGATAAATCAATCATATAAACATTATTAATCCTAGAAGCAAAGAGTATAGTTTAGTCAGTCTTACAGTCAATCACTAAGCATCATGTTGAGTTGAATATAACCTTTCTACCTTTATAGCAAAGCTGGGCGACACTTAGCAGATTGAACTTCAGACCTTTGATAAGAGAAACCTCTTCGATTGAGGGAGAGAAACCAACAGTGCCATAACCTACAATCTTGCCTTTCTAGTTATCTCCAAAACTGACACTTCCATTTCTTTTGCACTCCAATGAGATGAACTAACCTTCATCTCCCATCATATACCTTGAGCATCCGCTATCCAAATACCACATTCGAGAGTCATCAGCAGATCTAAGGTTCACATGCAAAACAATTACATTTTCTTAGGTGCCCATGCTTTCGAACAGGGTCCTCCTTTGTTAGAAGTGCTTAAGTTTGTCCAATCATACTTGTCATAATAACCATTTTTATGCCACACATAGCTGTGGCAATCCAGCTTTCCCACAAAAATTGCATGCCATTTTTGGTTTGGGCTGGCTCGCTTTCTTCTATTTATAGGAATTCTTCCTCTTAGAATTACTAGTTTGGTTACTCTGAGTTTGATTGTTGGCTAGAGGAGGAACCTCTTTCTTCTTAAAAGTCACTATCTCAGTAGTCAACTCATCTAATTACTTAGTGAGCTTGCTGATAGAACACTCTTGATACTCAACCTTTTCTTGAAGAAAGCGGATATCAAAAGATAAGGAAGCATTAGTATCTTCTAGATCGTCACTTCTCCTCACTATCTCTTTGATTTTTTTCAATGATTTATTAGTCAACTTCATGACATCAAAGAGTGCCTAGGCGAATTCTTCCATAGATAAAGGAATTTCAGGGTGTACCTTTGTTTGAGGAACCTTTCCTTTATCACACTCAGCTTCAGAGTTGATAGTGGAATGATCTCTACCAGAGGTAGATTCTTAGCCTTTGCCTCTATCTTCAATCTCCATTAAGCAAAGATTAGCTGAATCAGTGGCTTCTTCATCAGATGATGAGGATTCTTCTAAGTCGCTCCAAGTGGTAGCAAGTGCCTCATTTTTCTTGGATAATCTCTTCTTGATCCTATCCTTCTTCATCTTTTGACAGCTAAACTGGATGTGACCTTTCTCTCCACACCCGAAGCACTTGATATCTTTGTTATGCTCCTTTTTCCATCCTTCCTCAACTTCGCGCTGATGCTGAGTTGACTTGATTTTGCTAGGAAACTTCTTCTTGCTATTGAACTTACAGTCCTTCTTAATGAAGCATTTCAAATGCCTGGTCAGAAGAGGCATTTACTCATTAGAGTCGTAGCTAGTGGACTCATCTGATGAATATGCTTTAAGGATAATGGCTTTACCCTCCTTGCCCTGATTCTTCTTGGAGTCATCTGAGTATTTCCTCAAAGACATCTCACGAGTTAGCAAGGTGCCTATCAGCTCATCATAGCTGTAGTTCTTAAGATTATGAGCCTCCTCAATAGCGCTCTTCTTAGAATTCCACTCTACTGTAAGAGTGCAAAGAATCTTCTTGACGAGCTCTTCCTTGCTGAACTCCTTTCCAAGCCTCTTCAGTTCATTAAAAATGTTAATGAACTTAGTTTTCATCCCTTGAATACCCTCTATAGCTCCCATTGAGAACATCTCATACTCTCTCAGCATGAGATTGATCTTAGACTCCTTGACCTTGTCGGTCCCCTCATAGGTAATCTCCAGCTTCTTCCAGATTTCCTGAGCTGTTTCACATCCTGAGACCCAATTGAACTCAGTAATATCTAGTGCATAGTGTAAGTAATTAATCATTGTGGCATTCTCCTTTAGAAGCCTCAGATTAGCATCATCGTAATCCTCTAGATCTACTAGGATGTGCACACTGTTCCTCACAATAGTGGGAACTCTGGGACCAAGCTTAATTGCGAGTCAGGCTTGCATGCTTTGTGACTGGATGAAATTTTTCATTCTATTTTTCCAGAATGTATAGTGATTACCATCGAACCCTGATACCACTTGTTGGTCCATAAATAGGCTAATAATGACAGTAGAGGGGGGTGAATGTGTTATCTTGGTTACTTTTAAACTTTATTTTATTTGTTCACCAAGTTCAATTTTTTATGCTTGATGAGTATACGTGCTGAGTGCATTATAAAACTGTATAAACTACTCATCTTCACTGGCACAGTTTACCTTCAATCCTTAGATGAGTAAAACTTACTCAGCATAGATTGGTTAGTAAGTGAATAAGTGAGTGACAGAGATATGAATGAGTAGATTGCTGGTAAAGCAAATCACTTAGAGTTAGAACGATTACACTTGAGATTTTATCCTGGTTCGGCCCCTAGCCTACCTCCAGTCCCCGGATACCATCTTCAAGCTTTAATCCACTAGTGGTTCATTCCTTCAATAGGCTGAGAAGCCTTTACAATGGGTAGATGCGATTATAGAAAGTTCCTTTCTTTCTAACTACCACTCAACTAGTTTTGGGTAACCTTCCCAAAGTGACACACAGATTTGAATAAGTATGCAAACTGAATTCAACTTATAGAAACATTGAATCCTTACAATGTTAATCTAAGTTTCTCTCTATTACAAACTGAATAGACTATTGATGTTTTCTTGATTTCTTGCTATGGAATTTCTTTGGAAGTAGTAGAAATTTGAGCAGAGTTTTTGCTCTTAAGAAATTCATGGTGATTCACCAAGTTTGAATGTCTACTTCATTCTTCTATTTATACTAAGAAGCTCTGAGAAGTAGCCATTGCAAACTTTACGAGATTGCTGGTCTTCAATTTCTCATCTCTTTGATCTTTCGAATCTTCCCGTTGGAGATAAATTCCAGGACATTTAGAGATAAGAATGTGAACATTGAGGCGTGATAAAATTCCGTTGACAAAATCTCATTTGTCATCAAGAAATCTGGATTTGAGAGAGGTACGCTAAATTGCAATGTGGAGTCTTCACGTTGGATGACATTGCTGACTTTGGCAGAAATGCGCGGAGACACTTGAGACATGGTGCATAACAAATATTCCATTTACTTGGGCTATAGAGAGGAATCTCTGATAGCCATACTGACATTTGACGTTGTGAGGACCAAGTGCATAACAAATATTCCATTTACTTGGGTTGTAGAGAGGAATCTCTGACAGCCGTACTAACATTTGACATTGTGAGGACCACATGAATCTTTCTCAATTTCAGATACTAAGAGAATATTCCATTCTATCACAGATATCGTTAGTAGTATATGTCATTTAAGTCTCTACGTGTCAAAAGAAAGAACATCCTTTTAATTAAGTAAAAGCAGGAACTCAGCATGAGCTGAGTAAGATAATTTCCAATCTATGTAGTACTCAGCATACCGTCAGCTTTTCTTACTCTAAGTCATCACTTATTTAAGTATCTACCAATACTGAGTTATTCACCCTTGAATAAACTCTAGTTAGCCTTATTAATTAAGAGTTCACTTAGTATTCAATTAATTTCACTATCCTAGTCAGTTTGCTATTTCCAAAACTACTCAGTACTGTGAAGTACTATTAACTTGGGTTTAACAGACTCTACAGGTTGCTTAGTTATTGATTGTAAGATTAATTCTACTATTCTCTTATTCCTAGAATCAATAATGTCTATATTATTGATTTATCCCCTTACTCCACTAATGTGTGTCTTGTATCTAAGGAGGATAATTCATGTCTTATGCACAGAAGGTTGGGTCATATAAATATGAACATTCTATCCAAACTGGCCAAAAAGCAATTAGTTGTGGGTTTACCTAGCATCATCTTTGAGAAGGATAAACTTTTCTCAGCTTGCCAGCTAGGTGTGTAGGATAAGAAATCTCTTAGGTCATTTAATCACGTAGTAACTAAGCGACCTTTGGAGCTCCTCCACCTGGATCTGTTTGGACCAATTTAGCCTATGAGCTTGAGTGGAAAGAGATTTTCATTTGTTGTTGTGGATACTTCATAAGATTCACTTGGGTAGTCTTGCTGAGTAGCAAAGACAAGACATATGAATCTTTTGTCAAGCTCAGTAATCGGATAATGAAAGAAATAAGAACTAAAATTAGTAGAATCTGAAGTGATCATGGATGCAAATTCGAGAACTTTCATTTCGAAGAAAATTCTATTCTACGCATGGAATTGACCATAACTTCTCTTCTCCCTATACGCTTCAACAAAATAGGGTTGTAGAAACGAAGAATATAACCATAATTGAAATGTCTAGATCCATACTAAGTGTTAACAATCTACCAAAGTACTTTTGGGGAGAAGCTGTTAACACGGTTTGTTATATCTTGAATCGGGTTTTAAATCGTCCAATTCTAGAGAAAACACCCTATGAGCTTTAGAGAGGGCGTAAGCCTAAGATTGGTCATCTCAGATATTTTAGGTGTAGATGCTTTGTTCTTAACACCAAGGAGTAGTTAGGTAAGTTTGATCCTAAGTTTGATGAAGGTATCTTTCTAGGATACTCAACTAACTGCAGGGCATATAGAATATATGTCAAGCATTCCGGCCTATTAAAGGAGTCTATGCATGTAGATTTTGATGAAACTAACAATGCAAAAAGACGTCCATCTAATGAAGATGAAGGAGTAACCCATCAAGCAAATCAACTCAGTATACCACTCTCTGTGCTGCCCAACCCAGCACAAGAACCTGAAGCTTAGGAAGTCAAAGATGATGATGATGATCTCTCTATCAACTTCAAAAATGGCGAAGATCAACCTCCACCTTAATAACCCATTGTAGATCCTCCAGTTGCTGATCCGAGTCTACCAAGGGAGATTAGGACTCATCGCAACCATCCACTAGACAACATTGTTGATGATGTTCATAATCCGGTGATGATGCAAGGTTAGCTCAACAGGATGATGAGTCATCCAGCATTCATTTCTCTAAATTAATCTAAGAAGTTTGAAAATGCAGAAGGAGATGATTATTGGATGATCGCAATGCAACAGAAGCTGGATCAGTTTCAAGCGCAATGTTGTTTGGGATCTAGTTCCTAAGACTAAAGGAAAATCAATTATCGGTACCAAATGGGTTTTCAAGAACAAGTTTGATGAAGATGGCTCTGTTATCAAGAACAAAGCCAAGCTTGTTGCCTAAGGCTATAATCAGTAAGAAGGCATCGAATATGATGGGACTTATGCCCCTGTAGCCCAGCTTAAAGCTATTCGAATACTGTGTGCTTTCACATTTCATATGAACTTCAACTTGTTTTAAATGGATGTTAAAAGTGCATTCCTGAATGGATTCATTCAAGAAGAAGTCTATATTCTCGAGCCTCCTGGTTTTTACCATCCGAAGAATCCTGAGCATGTCTTCAAATTGAAGAAAACTCTCTATGGATTAACGCAAGCTCCTAGAGCATGAGAGGCTGACCAATTTCTTAATCAGTAAAGGTTATGAAAGAGGGAAAGCAGAAACAACTCTATTTATCAAGTGAAGGAAAGAAATTGTGTTGCTCATCCAAATTTATATGGATGATATCATATTTAGAGCAACTGATGAGAAGTTATGCAAGGAGTTCAGCAAGCAAATGAAGAGTGAATTTAAGATGTCAATGATGGGAGAGCTCAACTTTTTCCTTGGTCTTCAAATTAAGCAGAGTGAAGATGGAATCTTCATCAGCTAAGAAAAATATGCCAATGAAGTCTTGAAGAAGTTTGACATGGAGCATTTGAAGCCAACGTCCACTTCCATGGCCATTGATGCTATCTTAAGTAAAGATGAAGCTGAAAAACATATAGATAGAAAAGGCTAAAAAGGAATCATAGGCTCTCTTCTTTATCTTACAGCTAGTAGGTCAGACATACAGTATGTTGTGTGCTACTATGCTCGTTATCAAGATGATCCCAGAGAATCTCATCTAGAAACTATGAAGAGAATTCTCATATACTTGCAGGGCTCTATTAAAGCAGGTCTATGGTATCCCAGCAGCATAGATTTCACTCCAAGAGGATTCATAGATGCTGACTATGGAAGAGACAAGCTCGATAGGAAAAGCACCACAGGAGGATGCTATTTCCTTGGAGAATTCCTTGTCTCATGATACAGCAAGAAGAAAACTTCTATTACGTTGATCACAGCTGAAGCTAAGTACATGGAAAAAGGAAGTTGCATAAAGAAACTTCTATGAATTAAGCAACAATTGAAAGATTATGGTACAAAGTCAAAGTGTCTCGAAGTTATGTGTGATAATAAGAGCGTAATTGACCTATCCAAGAATCAAGTTCAACTTGGTAGGGTGAAGCATGTCAATATCAGACATCACTTCATTACAGATCATGTGCTAAGGGGAGATGTCAAGCTAGAGTATGTTCCTACTGAGGAACACAGTGCTGATATATTCATCAAACCATTTCCCAAGGAGTAATTCAATGTTCTTAGGCAGCTTATTGGAATGGCGAACCCGTTGTGAAGAAGAAAAATGAAAAATCAAAGGCTAAGTGTTGGAAATAAAATTCAACCAAATGAGGTAACACATATTTAATACCGTTTAATTTTAATGTAACGCTTTGAGATTCAATTTCGCGGTTAAACTCAAAACCCACATTTTTCAAAAAGACATGCTTTTGAATTGGAACCATTTTCTGCTAAACTCACCATTTCACTAAGGCAGTTAATCAAGTGTTAATCTTAGAGTTAAAACTTGATCCTTCTTTGTACGAGCGCCACATATCATCGCCATCTCAAGAGGTCCATAAAAGTTGAAGGAGTTGAAGAGAGAAGTTACCTGCTTTTGCAAATTCAAATAGTTTTAGAAGAAAAGAACCTTAATTTCCTTTCTCTCAAAACCCCTTTCACTCTTCTCAAATGATAATCACAAGAACCACTTTCAAACTCAAATCCACCACTTTAAAGAAGCTCATTGTCAACACTGATGGCAAAATGGAGAAGCTAACTTGGAAGCTGGAACTATGTTCACCAAGGTTAACTGGGTTGATAATCTGAATTTTTGCCCGGTTTATGAGGATAATTATGAGAGCCTTCTCAGGAATTGAACCATGCATATGATTATTAGATAGCAGAATCTGATCTCGTTCCTTCAGATGGAAGTACCCCCAATTATTGGGCTGATTAAGGCTTTCTACTCTCACTTTTATAGCATTCAAGGCTTGAATGATATCTTGCTAGTGGAATTCAGAGGAAAGTCCACTCTCATCTGCTCAAGGTTAACTAGGAGAATCTTGAATATGCCTCACAAAGGCACTCAGCTATTGTAATAATCCCTAAAGATTGGGAACTTCCCTCCAACTACATGTTTGGAGAAATTGATATATATTGAATGTGCTGGACAACTAAAGCATGCCACGAATTGGTGGTGAAGATGCTGTTGCACAAGAATGGATCTATAACTAGCTGCACCTATTTCAAAAGGTGTGTGGTCTACCATATGGTAGAGGGTAAGAGGCTTAACTAGCTTGTGGTGATTCTTCACCACTTTACTAAGTTGACTATCATCTATCACTATGGTTACCTCATCACCTCTTTGATGAAGACTGTGAAGGTAGATATAGCTCAATTTCTGGGGGGATTCCAGTGATAAAGTTGTGCTGGTGTAGAAGAACTTGGATCTCAACCACTTCACCAAACTGCTTCACGATCAGGTGCATACTAAGTACAACAAAGCACAAGAGAAGCGCAAACTCAAGTGTGTACCGATAGTAGTGCCTGTGGACATACCAAAGAGGAAGAAGATGGATTCATGGTGGATTTTGAGGGAAGTAAGGACACTAGTGATGATGTGCCTCTAACAGCTATGCTAGAGCAACTCAGCACCACCACCTCCTCACCAAAACCAAAGGCCACTTCTTATAAGGCCAAGAAGAAGAGCCCCGCCAAACCCAAGATGGTTGAAGTTCCTAATCATCCCTAAAGGCAAAGGAGGTAAATGAAAGCTAAGACTCGCTCTCAGAGAGAAGTTGAGGCGAAGCGGAAAGCTAAGCAGCTAGTTGAAGAGAAGGAAGATGTGACTAAGGCTGAGGAAAACCTGCGCCAAAGAAAGCGCTTACTCATTGTCACAAAAGTATCCGAGGAGCTGGGTGAGGCCAAGAAGTCAAGGGAAGAGGACACAACAAGTCCTAGAGCTGCGACTGAGATCAATGAGGCCATTGCTAAAGCTAAAGTCACTTAGCGTAAGCATTCTTCCACCAATCGGCCCTTGCAGAAAAATGTACAAGTGGTAAGCAGTGATGAGGATGTTGGAAGAACTCTACCCCTTCATCAGGGAGAGTCCGATCTTCCTAATCCCAACATCCCCACACATACTTTCACTCAAACTGAGGAAAATCCTACTTAGTTTGAGATACCTCAAGTTGATCCATCCTTGGGTTAATTAGCTAACCAAGAGGTACCTTTAAATCCTACCCCCTATATTTAATAAATCCTAAACCCAATTCTCTTGTAAAAAAACCAATTTTTACTCCAATAGATACTGAAATCCCTTCTTTTGTAAATCCTCCACCTCCTAACACTATAAATTCTCTTGTTATAATACCTTCCTCTCTGATAAATAACACTTCTTCTCCAGTAAATATTCCTTCTTCTCCCACAAAAATTAAGATTCTTTTTCTCCTCAAACCTCTCTAAATAATACCCAAACACAAACTTCTCCTTTTTCTCTTTCCCACACACAAACACAAATCATACCTTCCCCTATAAAAACAAAAACCATCCCTTCTACTTCACATGTGCAAATTCCTAACCTACCACTTCTTCAATCTTATCCTCAACCCCTCTAATCTCTTTGATTAGAGAAGTTCCTAATGTTGAAAACTTCGCTCAGCAAGGAAAAGTAAGTGGTCTAAGTATTAAGGTAAATTTCATAGCCCATGAAGTACCTGAACCCAGCAACAAGCCAATCCAAGAGGAAATGGCTGATGCGTCCATCTTGGCTCATATTAGAGATTTGGAAAGGAAGAAATTCCCATCTCTCAAAATTGATGCTAAGTTGGATGAAGTAGTTAGCAACTTGCTACTATCTCACGAATTGACGAGCTTATCTTCCAAACCTAATGCTAAGCTACCTGAATTCGAAGAGCATTTAAGCTTTCCCACTGAGTCTCTTTACTTTGAGAAGTTTGAGAAGATTCAAGGCAGTTTGCAAGTGATTCGGATTCACTTGGTGAAATAAAGGGACAAAATTTTAGTTGACAAGATGGATATGATCCTAACAAGACTGATGGAGTCTACAACCCATATTGGGGTAGCGATTACTTCTATCTCCACATCTACTGTACTTGCTAACACAGTCGTAGGAAAGATAAAAAGTAGCATAGACGCTGCTACTGAGCAGCTGAGTTCCTTGAGTTCCAACATGGAAATTCAAGTTACAAAACTCCACAAATTCAATGAAGAGCAAGCCAAGATCAAGAGGAGCACAGAACATAAAATTGAAAATGTGCTCAAGGAAGTAGAAACTACCAAGGGCATCGACCGCAACATGGTGAAAGTTTTGGAGACCATGTCTAAGTTTTTAATGAATTATGATGGCAAGTTGGATCAAGTTCTCAAGACTGTTACTAAGATCTCAACCAAGGTGGATAAGAAACATGTGTTGAACGCTGACTCTCTCACTTCAAAGATAGATATTGTCTGCAAAGAAGTCAACAACAACACAGATGCTAAAATATCAAGGTATCAGAAGTTCCTACTAAATGCCATGGGAAAAATCTTTCTTGAGCTGCCAACGCTAAGCCTTCCACCAACTGAGTCACTCTGTCCAAAAACCTGTATGACCATTCACTCAAAGCTGAATGTCATCAAGACCAAAGTGGAAGATATGCAAAGGAACATTGGGAAGCTGGTAACAACTGGAGAACTTGATGCTAAGGATATTGACTACACAGTTCGGTGTGTGTCATCCATTTGCCCAAAGATCCTTAACATGGAGGTAAAACTAAAGATTGCACTCTCTGCAAAAGACTTCATATCTCTGCTACAGTGCTTTCAATAGTTTGCATGCCAAGGTTTCGACCAGATAGCTCATTTATCCATATGTCACCACCTTCTTCTCAACGAGCTTAATGATCAAGAATTCCTAACTTCCAAAGGCAAGGAGATGTTGGAGTAAGAGATATACCCATAGATAATTGGCAAGCAGCAAGACTTCCAAGCCGCCTTATACTCCTTTAAAGTCTGCCTGTAGCAAATAGTGAAGGGACATATATCAATAGGGGGAGAAGGTAGCTGAAGACACTCTTAGAACTATGAATCTAATAAGGGATCTCTACCAAGGTGACCCCATTATCCACCTCCACATCATCAGCAGCAACCTCAATAGCAGCAGCCAAAGCCATCCTCTGATTAAGATAAGACTGGAAGCTCTTCACAAATTTACAAATAAAGCCATGTACCTAGTATTATAAATAGTTCTTGTAATAGATCTTAGGTTGTAATCTTAGTTTAGAACTTATATTATGTACTGACTAAGCATCTTATTAATGAAAATTACAAGTTTTATCTTATTAAGTTAAGATCCTCTTAACTTCTGTTTATATTATGATGTATGTTTGTTTCTGTTATTAGTTGAATATTGATGCAAGAACTCATATAAAGAGGCCAACCTTAAAGAAAAGCTGAAGTAAGACAAAGTCCCAAAATGAAGAAAAATCATCTAAGTATGGCGGAGCTGAGCTGCTTGTAAAAGACTCACTCAGTATGGGGGAGCTCAAGCTGATTAAGGAAAGTCCCTCAACATGCGGGAGTCTTATATCATCTTTCTAGGTATTTCAATATCTTTAAACTATCTTATTCAATTAATCTCTTCTACTACCTAGTTTGTTATCTATCCAAAATGGGGGAGATTGTTGAACCCAAGTTATTAGTACTTCACAGTTTTGGAAATAACAAATTATCTAGGATAGTGAAACTAATTGAGTATTAAGTATACTCTTAATTAAAAAATTTTACTTGAGTTTGTTTAAGGAAAAACAATCCAGTTTACTGAGTAACTAATTAAGTTACAACTTAGAATAAGAAAAGCTAAGTTGGTACTAAGTACTACATTGTTTAATAGATATCTACCCAGCTGTGTTGAGTTAGCTTTTATTATTTAAAAAGCTAAGTCTGTTGAAACTTAGAGAATTAAATAATAGTTGTGCTACTAACGTCTTCTGTGAGAAAGAGGATATACCCTTGATGCATTTCAGGATAAAAAGCGCTAAAATTAAAGAAGATATTCATGTGGTTCTCACATTCAAAAGGTGTTAATATGGAATATTGGAGATTCCTCACTAAAGTACAAGATAAAAGGAATCCTCTAACATGCGCCGTTTCTCAGTGTCCCCGCGTGCCTCTGTAAACGTCAAAATGCCAACTAATGACAAAATGCCATGTTTCATCTCGTGTGCCTCTCTATCAAAATGGATTGCTTGAAGATAAACGAGTTTTTTACAATGGAATTTTATCACGCTTTAACGTTCCAATTCTCTATCTCTAAACATCCTGGAATCTCCAACGGGAAGATTCAAAAAATTTGAAGAGAAGAGAAATTGAAGAGCTGTCAGAACAAGAAGTTTGCAACGGTTAATTCCAAGAGCTTCAACTATAAATAGAAGACTAGAGCAGACATTCAAACTTTGTGATTCACCTCGAATTTCTTTAAGAGCTGAAATTCTATTCAATTACTCCAGCTTCAAGAAATTCCAAATCAAGCAATCAGCAAACACTCATCGTTTCAATCTATTTGTAATAGAGAGAATAATACTCATAGATTTAACCTTGTAAAGTATTCAACATTTTATGAGTTGAATTCAGTTCGCTATCTTTTTTATGAATCTGAGTGTCAATTTAGGAAGGGTACCTAAACTGAGTCTGAGAGGTAGTTAAAAAAGAAAGGTACTTTCTGTAAAAGATTCTACCCATTGTAAAAGCTGCTTCACCTAAGTAAGGAATGAAAACTAGTGGATTTAAGCTCGAAGAAGGTATCCGGGGACTGGAGGTAGGCTAGTGGCCGAACTAGGACAAAATCAAGTGTTGAAGTTCTAACTTTTACTTTTGCCTTTATCGCGCTTCGTATCTCATTCATCATTCTTTCTATCTTATCATTTTTCTTGAAACACTAATCAAAGTTGAGTTAAGAACTCAGCATGCGATTGAAGATAAACTGTGCTAGCAAAGCTGAGCAGTTTATAAGTTTTTAAACGTCGCTCAGCATCACTTAACTTAACACGCATCTAAAAATGAACTTTGTTAAAACATTTTTATAAACCTAAAAGTTAACCAAGAACTCCCCCCCTTTATTGTTGTATTAAAGCCGTTTAAGGACCAACAGAAGGTCCTCTGAAAAACACAAAAGTGAGGAGTAGGGTTCCCCTTGGAAGGACTCTCTAAAGTATAAGTAATGTGAGAATGTTCCTTTGAGCAAACATATGAGGCCTATATATAGGCATCTAAATAATAGTAAAAGGGTTAAGAGTGGAAAGTATAGTCCCATTAGGATTAGGTTAGTCGATTTTTCTTTCTTCCCATTATGAGATACTCCTTCCGGTGCCAATTGATTGTCATTTTATTTAACATTCTATTTTTCATTTTTTTATTTGTTCATTGTTTTAAAATATCAATGCAACATTAACAATTTTTTTTCTAATTTACCATTTTATTAATTAGGAAAGATATTAACTATAAATGAATTTATAAATAATAATTAAAAAGAAAGAAATTTTTATAATAAAATTAAAGGGCATGTTAATAGGATAATAAAAGTTTTATTGGTTTTGATAAAAATTATAGAATGACAAACAAAAAGAACCGGAGAGAGTAATATTTTATCATAAGGAGGTTATGTCAATTAGGACTTAGTCTCTTCCTTACTACAAAATGTTAAGAGTTTTAATCTTTTTGGGATTCTTCTTATATTCATGGCGAGGTGGACATCTCGAGTTAGTCGAGCTTTTTTTATCTTGATTTTATGCTGGGTGATGGCATTAGTTATCTTTGAGATGCTTGCGGCGGCTCTGCCAACTAGAGGGGCTACTGGTGCTAGCCACGCGCCGGGTAATATTTACTAAATTACCAATTAGTTTTGCTTCAAAAGTAAAATTTGTTATATTTCGTTTTTCACTTCAGATCTTCTAGTATATCCTCAACTTTGAAACTTAAATACCTTTTTAAGGCATGTTTTATAAATCAAATACTCTTATGATGCTTATTGAAATTGCATATACGGTGCCTAACATATTCATTTTTTTCCAATTGGGTACTTGATGTATAGACTATACATATGCATATTTGGTGTGTAGTCTATTTAATTTTAGTACATAAAGTGACTATCTAATAACAGAAAAAATGTGAAATAGTTATATTTTCATATTGAAAATGTGCATATTTCATTCATCATGCATATAATTGCAAACCCTCAATGGTCCCTTAAGTTATTACAATAAAATTTGATATGTTAGGTACCAAATAGACATGCATTGATTACGTCAAGCACCGTCAAGGTAATCTCAATAGATTATACATCAAATGAGCATTTGAGTTATAGAAAAGGTCCCTAAAGGTATTTAAGTCTAACTTTTATTGTAATTGACTAATTTTGACCTTTTCTCAAGGTCTTTTGTTGCATTTTGGGTCGAATATTGGTTAATGATGCCTCCTATTTTCCTTCTTCAAATTCTTTTACTTATCAATGTAACCACCTGAGTATGAATGTAATCCATCCCTAAAACAAATCAAAAACATGAAAGTGTCCTCATAAAATGATAGGGGAGAGTTTTGAGTAGTGTAATGATTTGTAGAACAATCTCAACTGATAAAAACTATGCATTCCCCACTACAGCAAACATTTATTAATGAAGTCGAATGGCAAAATGCGAAACTCAAGGTTGCTTCAAGTGGAAAAGGTCGAGGCGCCACAAACTCACCTTTTTTTATATATATTGGAAGAGAGCCTTCTCCTTGGAAGTCGTTTCCAATCCATAAAAAGAAATCTCTGACCGTGGCTACTAGAATGAAATCTTAATGAGATCGCGAGAAGCTAGAAAAATATTCTCCTAAATAGGGAGTTTTTTTATTTATTTTGATGATCCTTTGTGACATGCATATGTGATTTTCTTTTATCTTCTACTTTCCTTATTTTTTTGTTCTACTTTCCTTATTTTTTGTAATTTTTCTCTTTAATGAAATTCGAGCCCGATTTCCCTGTCTCAGATATATTAAAAAACATTATTTTGTATCTAACTCGAAATATGTACTCATTATGTGTTTTACACACATATATATTTGAAGTTCTATATTTTATTTGATATTGATAACTAAATAGAATTTTTAAAACAACAATAGTACAAAATTTAGAGTCCCATTCAACTGGTAACAATTAATGTAAGGAAAATAAATTGAACGATCGAACTAATGCACTTTCTATTTAAGACAATGATGAACGTAGGATTAGATTTGACGGGGGACCAGACAAAAATTTAAAAAAAATATATGCAATATATATTATAATGATACATGTGAATTAAATACTATAATAAAAAATAAAGTGAATTAATACTCAAATAATCAATTACAAAAATGAAAATTATATAAGTAACTATAATTGTAAAACATAAACTAAATATATAATTTTATATCATTTGATAAAAGTTATATGATATGCATTAATTAGTTTTGAATAAATAAATGTAGGTATACATGGCTAACTTATAATTAATTTTTTTAATAAAACTAATATAT
>CATIWQ010406017.1:0-10995 GCA_949673415.1 Euphorbia schlechtendalii | reverse complement strand
AATTAATATTATTTGATATCCACGTAAATCCAATTGCATGAACATAATTAAATGAGCATGTAAACTATTTAAAATAAGGTGAAATGTACAAGTATGGAAGCTGAAATTAAGAATTTGATGTTAATTACATGGACCCGTTTTTTACCCGGATCCGTCAGATCCGGAGCTGGATCCACAAATTATGGACCCGCCGGATCCGGGTCGGATCCGGGTCCAATATATTAAAACGGACCCGGCCCGGATCCGACCCGTTGCCATCCTTAATTGTGATTAGTTATTGTAAAATTTGTTTTTTTTTTTTTAATTTGTTTCATTTGGCTAATAAATAGAAAGGAAAAGTCTCCAAACCATCTCAGATGTGATTCGAACCTGAGATATTTAGAATTAACAGTTTCCGTCTTAACCACTAAGTCATAATATTAATCATAATATTTAAAATAGTTAAAAATTACCGTAATCGAATATTTAAAACGATTGCCTGATATCCAAAATAATAAAAACTTCAAGGAGTTCATAAAATCCATTATATATATTATTTTGATGTGACAAATGTCTTAATCTAATGATTGAGACTAAAACTATAATTATAGAGCTCATATATTCGAGCTAACAATCAGATGGGGTTAAAATTTTTTATTTGTTATTATTGTAAAAAATTTAATAAAAATATTATTATGATGGTAACATTTCATTCATCTGGAATAAATTTGATTATAGAGCATAGCCGTTGAACACATTTGCTCTTATTTTACTCTACATTTGATTAAGTTTTTAACTGTTACATAATTTAAAATAAAAATCTCAAGTTCACATACTTTTTGGTGGTTATATTATTAATAAAATTTTCATATGTAATTTTAGAATTTCAAATATATATCTGTTGAGCGTGTTTTATTTATTTTATATTGAATAATAATTTTAAGTATTTTATTATAATTATTAGTCAAAAACATGTTTTTAAATGTTATTTAATTTGTGCAATTGCGTTTATATTAAATACAAAGAAAAATGTTTACTCCACCACGGATGTTATTTAAACTTGAGATATATGAAAACATCTTAATCACTAGATTAAACTATTAGTTACAAAAACCTACAAATATTTATAAAATATATTGCAAATAACAAAATAATAGCTAAACCAAACAATACTAATACATTATCAGTGCCTTATTGTCCAATTTAACTCAAACT
This sequence comes from Euphorbia schlechtendalii, assembly GCA_949673415.1. Classification (NCBI taxonomy): domain Eukaryota; kingdom Viridiplantae; phylum Streptophyta; class Magnoliopsida; order Malpighiales; family Euphorbiaceae; genus Euphorbia; species Euphorbia schlechtendalii. Next base: position 9,801 of record CATIWQ010406017.1, on the reverse strand, counting down.
ATACAAATAAACAAAAAAACTGAGAGAAATTATTTAAAAATAATAGTATGAAATAATACCAAATACATCTAAATAGTTAGTTCTTATCTGGACCTATGAATTTTATGTCCTTATACTTAGCAATGTAATAATATAATTTTGTTACTTTCTTATTTTGGGTTGACCTTTCTTATTTGGCAAATCAAACTTCTCCATTATATAAACAATGTTTGATTCCATGTTGACATCAACTAGTCAAGTCTTCCTTTTTTTCCATGTGTGAATCTCTTTCATTCTCTTGCATCCTATTTGTAATTTTTTTTTTAATTTTCCGCGTAGCATAACATTAATTTCATCTTTTTCATCCATTTACGAAACATCGATACACATAAAAAATTGTTTTAATGCTATTTAACCTTAGCTCGAAGTCACATTTAACTCGATGATTAAATAAATCACAATTTTTATTTCTATATTATAATATTTTGTTTGGTGGTACATATTTCTTATTGTGCGTTTGTCTTTTTCAGAGAGAGAAATATAACAATGATTGACAAAGGGAAGAAACCAATCAACGCTGAAGAGGATGAGGAGCAATACAAGAAGGCATCCTCATCTCGCCGCACAATTTCCAACCATAACATGTTTTTTGATGGTTCCTCTGAATCGTCAGGTTCATTTTCGGAAAGGAATATTTTAATTCGAGATGAAAATGAGGATGCTGAAGAAGACGAAGTATTTTGGAATCCCCTTGATCAATCTTCCAAGAATCTGATCGAAAACCATAATAACGATATGGAATCTATGATAAATTTTGTGCCGGATTTGGGCGAGCAAAGTTCGATTTCGGATAAATCTGTCACTAAGCCAGTAAGACCTGTTAGGAAGGCTATGCCTCATGATGTGTTGGCTAAACTTTCCGTGCAAGATCCTAAGAAGGCAAAAAGGTATTTAACACTTCATATATTTTATTTTATCGGAATAATATTTTCTAAGTAATTTTGAATTAAAGTATGATAAAGTCAGAGAAATAGACCTAGCGATGGAGGGATAATCATCTCCTTCATCACTTGTCTATATAGTATTTATTCTCTTGAATTTTATTTTAAATGGATTGAAAACTTTTTCGTTCTGTATTTATTTATGGGTTATTTTTTTGTTTGTCATGTATTCTTATTAAAATTATAGCTTTACAAGTTTTTAATTTTGCAAAACTTAAAAATAAGAACTTTTTTTTCTTTTACATGAAAAGGAGAAACATTTTTTCCTTTTACCCATTTTTAAGTTGACTTTGTCAACCCTTATAACTACTTTTTCTCTCCTATTTAATTTGAATTTCGTAACTTCAAACCTTCATATCTCAGAAACAGTTGATATTTTTCGAATCTACGCTTTCAGTATTTTGTTCCTCTTAATTTTATCTTTAAAATGACAAAAAATTTGATTTTTTCGAAAAAAATAATGTTTCACAATCTTATACAGTGTATAATTGTGGTATAATGCATTTTTTACTGCCTTTTCATATAAAGTTGTATGATGAATTTATATAAATTTTTTTCTCTTTTATGTAATAACAGTGCTAATTTCCCCAAACCTAATATGAAAGCTCTTATACATGGTATAATAGTGGTTATGTTTACAACAAAACTCACGTTCTAGTAAAAGAATAATTTACCGTAGTCTTATACATAGTATAATAGTTGTATAATGCATGCTTTTACTGCTTTTTCATGAAGGTTTTATACATGATATAAGAGTGGCATAATGTATTCCATATAATCTTTTGTAAAATACATTATATCACTTTAATACATTGTATAACGCCTTTATGAAAAATTATTATTTTTAATATACAACTATTATACTATGTATAAGATTGCGATGGATTTTTTATTTTTTCGAAAAATTCAAAGGGTATGTTATTTTAAAGATAAAATTAAGACGAACAAAATATTTTAAAGCGTCGATTCAAAAAAATCAACGGCTTATGAAATATGAAGGTTTGAAGAGGGAAAAATGGTAAAAAAAAAAAAATCTAAAGTACATATCTATGACAATCATAAACTAAATTTAATTATGAAAGTTCAAGATGTATATACTTTTTACTCTATAATCAAAGTAACATTATTTAGAATGTATAACAAGAACGCTCATTTTGCTAAATTTAATATAATACACATTTTGTTATAAGTAATTTGGTTTTGATTGGAAGTATTCTGGCTCTTCAATAATTTTGTAGCTCAGATTACTCTTCATCATGCATTTTTTAAGCATCATGTGCTGAGGTTTATGGTTAAAAAACAAGGACACATTAGTAGGAACACTATGATGCACATTGACTTTATCAACTTATTTAATGCCTATTTATTATATAATCTTGCTATTTGCGATCCAAAATCTGCAATCAAATTCTTTCACCATAATTTTTGGTGAAGCAGGGTAAAACCAACCCGAAAATCAACCTCAATAGAGATAATTGTATACTGTTTTATAATGTGTATATTGAATATAATAATGAAGTGCATAAATATATTTGGTTGGTTTGACAAATTTGTAGAATAATTGCGAACCGAATGTCAGCTGTGAGGGCAAAGGAGAAAAAGAAGTTGCATGCTTTTATGCTTCATCATCAAATTCATACTCTGCAAACTCAAACTGCTTCCTCCAATGCTAATCTCGCCTTAATTCAGGTTTCATCATTTTATTTTATATGCAACTTTATATTTATATATCCTAATGGTAGCTTTTATATACCTATTTTATCTTACATGGTTTTGTAGGCCGAAAATTTGAGCTTGGCTTCTGAAAATGCTATGCTAAAAGACGAGATGAGCAGAGTTGTACAACAAATTGGCTTTCAAGACGGTAAGAACTTAGTTTTGTGTGTTGTAATTTAATTTAAATACTTTGTTTTATAAATAAGCTTATATACTCTTACTAAAAGTAAAGCTAAATGTATCAGGACTACCCTGAAAAACGTTGACAACTTTCGCCATTTACCATCTTAAACTTTGAAATATAATTATAATGAACCTCTTGAACTTGATAAAAATATGGCATTTTACCACCTCAAAGCCATGTGTTTGATTTTGGTTGATTTGACTTTTCAAAGATATCATTTTGATTTTTTCTTCTCTAACCAAAAGTCGACGCATGACTTTTAGGGGGACAAACTGGTACATTTTTATCAAGTTCAGGAGGCTAGATGGAATTTTTGAAAGTTAAGGTGACATCTAACAAAATTTAACAAGTCTAAAGAGGTCTTGATGTGAAAAAAAAATCCATTGTTGTTGGGTGTTTGATCACAATGAACAGCCAACACATGGTTTCACATATTGCGACGAACATTTAACTTCATTTGTCGTAAATACTTTGCCGTGGTATCAAAATTATTTTGTGGAGGAGCATTTGCGACAAACACTAAGACGCTCGTTGCGAATACTCCCACACAAAAAAGAAACATTAAACTCCTCGGTTGAATTAACTAGCTAATGTTTGTGTAACAGCAATAAATGATGGAATAAGAAGAGAAATCCAGGATTTGAAAATGTTAGTCGAAACGAACGGAAATCGTCAACCACAACAACAAGAAGCCGGAATGATGCTCAACAACACAGGAAATGCTTCAGGCCAAAACAACACCATTAACAATGCTGCAACAGCACAGTTCCAATATCCAGCTAATAATCCAAATCGACAACTTCCGAATTATCCATATAATCGAGTTGAACAAGTTCAGAATGGAATTGAGCGGATGAATATTGGGCGGCAAATATATGATCATCCTTGGCAAGTTCATCAATCTGCAAATCAGTTTGTAATTCCTCAAGATCCCAGCTTTAATCCGGAATTTCCAGATCCTAATCTTAGTGAAGTTAACCCATTCTCTTATCACCAGCAGCAGAAACAAAAAGATGATGAAAGGAATCAGTAGGCTAAACTATCAGGGTTTCACTGATAGTTCATTTATGTGTGTTTTTTTTATTATGTTTGAATTTCGGTATGTTTGGTACTTTGTTTTTTTTATGACTGATTTAAGTTTTTCGAACCCAAATGGTCCCTGGGTGGGATTGAAGTTTTTATTTGAGGAATTATGCAGCTAGATAATGAAGTAACTCTTACTTTGGATAGTTGTTATCCAGTGTAAAGAGTTTGTTGTCTTCAAGTTTTGTGTTTGGTTGTTCTAGTTGTAGTTGGAAGGATGATTTACTTTGACCCCTTTTTATCCTCATTTTTTTTAATAAATTTACTTTCCTTTTTCTTAATTAAATAAAAAATATTTATTCATTTTCTAAGATTTCATTTAAATTATTGAAACAATGCATATTAATGTAGCTTTTTTTTTTTTTAAAACCTCCGGTGTTAGTGTAGCATTAAGAAAAATGATTGATTAATATAAAGAAGATATTTGGACCAGACTTCCTATGTAAAAAAAACACTTCAGCCAATGAGCAATTAAAAGTGCTCACTTCACTAAATCCAACTGAACAAACAAGAAGTAAAAAGACAATCAAAGGATTTGCAATCCAATATAATCGAAGCATCTTGCTCACTAAAATATCATACAAAGTCTTGTAAAGAGTTTGAATGATATTGTCCACTTTGTACCGATTACGGTCAACCTCACGACTTTAACATGCGTCATTCACGTTAAGGCCTTCAAGACCCTGCTTATATACAAGCTCAGTGGATCCTTTGAGAGTGATGTATGATATTCTTTCCTAACATACCCCCTCATCGCGATCGTGCTGATACGTGTTATAAACAATATGGATCAACAAGAAAATCATTACATAAATACTTATAAAAGTAATGAAGAAGAAATATAAAGAGAAAGTATGGGAATTGTATTATTACACTTCTTATGAATTGTGTACAATAAACCTATATTTATAGGAAAAATGTTAAGTACTTGTAGAGAAACAAGTTATGCATATAAATATACATAAATAGAGGGTTAATGGACATCAATACAATTAACTATATATGTTACATAAAACATATATTTACAATACTTCCCCTTTGATGTCCATTTTCATGAATGAGACACTGCCTAATTAAAAACCTTACCAAGGAAAATCTTGTGGAACAAAACCTTTGGTTAAGGGAAAAAGAGTGCAGAGTTTACTTCTCCTCTTCGTCATAATATGACTATGCAATCTAAATATGCCTCATTAAAACTTGCTAAGGAAAACCTAATGGGACAAAATATTAGCTAAGGAAAAAGAGTACAATATCTATATGCGATTTTACTTTCCCTAAAAAACACAATGGTCAAGTGATATCTTCGAGCTGGTGCATCCCAATATCAAGTACATATCTTTTGACAATAGAAGCATGTGTGACTTGGCAAAAAGTTCGATTGGATTGTCATTTGATCTAACATTGTGAATGTCAATTCGACCAGTCTTCATGAGATCACGAGCATAAAAGAATTTGAGTGATATCTGTTTGGGTCTATCTTCTTTAATGAAACATTCCTTCAGTTGAGCAATACAAACAATATTTTCATAAAATTATCACAAGATGATCTTCTTTGATTATTGATTTACCACATAACCTAATCTTCTTTAAACAACACATAAATCTTTGTAACTCAGTTAAACAATATGAATACGAAAATAAAAATAAAATAAAATTTGAGAATATGAAACATGGAAATAACAATAGTAATATATATCTCATTGGTTTTACCTCTTATGATGTTCGAACTACATGTTCGAATTTTTTTTTATTTTTCAAGAGAATTAGTCTGCTTGAACTATATCCTTCTATTTTTGCCAACAACATCTTGCTTGACATTCTTAAATTTACCTAAATTCGATTCATATACTCAATGTCAAGTTACAACCAAAATATGGTATATAACAATTCTATATTCATTCCATATCTTACAAGTACTAATATAATTAATTTTTTTTAAATAACTTCGGGTGTTTGCACTTCAGGTGCTGGCACTTCTACAAGAAGTGTATTTATATTAATACGCTAATACTCAATGGGAATGTTTTAATTGTCAACAATCTATTATGAGAATTTTTATCTTCTAAACCAATTGGTTATCCACTCTTCATATGTGTTATATAAGGTTATTATTAATTTATTCTTTCAGTATTATTTGACGATGAAACATTTTATTAAATTTGATTTCTAAAATTTCCTTTTTCTCCCTAAATTTGGGAGAATGTTTCCATCAAATTTACAATCTGTAAATCTTGTAGTGAATGAAAGGGTAAAGATACTTAATCATTGATTGGATTCATATTAAACAAAAATCATAGATGAGAAATAATATCAATATGACTAAAAAACAAATTGTAGGGAAAAATTATTTTAGTTTGATCTTGAACATATAAAAATAGTTGCATGTATTATTACATATTTCCACACCACTATAGGAAATATTGTTCGCATAATCAAAGATCGTGTAATCAATTGATGACATGCTCAACTTTTAATCTCAATTTACATAATAAAAACATGCATGTGACCGTTTAATTCAAACATCAACTTTATGTGATTGTACTTTTTCGGGAAGTATATTTACATTATCAAGTAAATGGTTTTATATTATGGATGAATTGGTCCACATACGTCACATAATATTTATTTTAAAAAACTGAAAATTCAATCCCGACCTTACTTCCGGAAGGTTTTTATATCAATTTTCATTGCGACCAAACACATGAAGTAACTTTGATCATATTCTTTAATACATTGTTACAATTTTTATCATCATTATCGAACCACAATGACTTAGTCAATTATGCTAAATTAAGTATCTCAATCTATAAACTTCCGGTTTATATTTGAAATGTACACTGAATTATGTTTAAAACATATAAACATTCTTTAATGTTTTCACCAACAATTTCAACATAATATTAATTTATATGAATATCTTTCAAATCTTTATAAATTTTGTGAGAATTTTGTTGAAATAATGCATAATATATATATATATATATATACTTTTGAAATCAACTTGGCTTCTTCAAGATACCGTAATACTCTCTTCTAAAGCATTTTACACTTTTTCCCTTGATACATTGGTACTGGCTTTTACGAACTCTTTATCAATTTTTATGTAACCCGACATCAATGTAACATTTTTTTCACTCATATTCAAAGTATAATATTTAGTATATTTACCGTATTTAAATTAACTTCAATCTTCCTTTCATTTTTCACTTCCAGTGATATTATTATCACCATATTGATTATTTTCCATTCTTATGGATTATTAATCATCAATATTACTTTTTCACTTCAAGTGAGAATTAATAATCACTTTATTTTTTCGCTTCAAGTGAAAATTATTTATCACTTTATTTTTTTGCTTTGTGTAAGAATTATTCATCACATTTATTTTTCACCTCATGTGAATACTAATAATCACTTTATTTTTTCGTTTCAAGTGAAAATTATTTATCACTTTATTTTTTTGCTTCGTGTAAGAATTATTCATCATATTTATTTTTCACTTCAAGTGAATTATTCAATTATAGTATTTTTCCACTTCAAGTGAAACTCATTAATCCATTTTACTCTTCCACTTTAGGTGAAAATCATTTATCGATTTTATATTTCCACTCTAGTTGGAAATTGCTAGCACGTTTATATTTGTTTGAAATTATAAACATATTTCATTCAAAATTTTTACAAAAGATCTTTAAGACCTTCAATAATCGACTATTACAGTTTTGATTTTTCATATAATATTACAACATATAATATTGCTTGTAACACAAAATTAATTTAATAAAAAAAATTCATAGTAAACTTCACCAAATCTTGATGGATTGGACTGAACGATGCAATCCATTATTGAATGAAATATCATTCCTCATATGCATAAATTCTGTCAACAAAATTATTCAAAAGAATTAAGAAAAATGTAGAAATAATAACAATAAAAATATATAATGAAATTGAAGAAAGAAGAAAAACTCTCTCGTTAGTCAAATTTCATGTATCTTTTTAATACTTATCACCATTACATTTTTGTTCATCAAAACATCTTAACGATATTCTTGTTGGTAGACCGAAAGAGCGAACTCGTGTTGATAACGTATTATAAATAGCTTGAATTATATTGTCTGCTTTCGTGCCGATTACGGCCAACCTCACGACTTTAAAATGTGTCATTCAAGTTAAGACCTTCAGGACTCTGCTTATATACAAACTCTATAGATCATTTAAGAGCGATGTGAAATATTCTTTCCAAACAAAAAAAAAAACTATTACAAATTCAAAAATTACTGATAATGCTTCCGCCTTAAGATAGATTAGTGGGTAGGAAGAGTGTCCAACTTTGCACAAATAAACTTCCTCCAAAGTTACGAACCACAAACCGAAGCAAGCAAAATCACCATAGTAGCCGCATCATAGTTACAAATACACTTGTTCACTGGACGGGGTCTGATGATGCTGGTCCAAGCCCGATTAAGTCCGAAGTTTTGTGGGCCGAGATTGGTCTTTATGTAAATATCCAAATGAATAAATATATATTAATATGTTATATTTAAAAATTGTTTAAGATTTTTATATAGTGTTGTATCAAAGTTTTATAGTTAACTACCATAAACTAAATAAAATATTGAAGACTTTAAATAATAATGCAATAAGATGAAAAAAATTTGCATGTATATTTTGCTTTTTTAATAAAGACATGTATATCTTTTTTATTTTTTTCAATTAGTTTAATAAAAATTTAAAATAAAAAAATATTCATGGACTTGGATCGGGTTTGGGAATGATCTCGTAAGCTTGGTCCGAGTCCATCCAGAACCTGAAAATTTTAAAATATGATCTTGGACCGAGCTTAGTTTGGTGTTTTTAGTCAAAGCCGAACAGGACTAGTTACAAACTCTGTTTTAAAAGGCGATGACGGCGGTCGCCTAGGTGGATTTTTTTAGAATACTGTCCCGATTTTATATAATCGGGCGGTCAAGGAGGAAAGTGTCGCCAAAACTCAGAAAAGTGTCGTCAAAGATTGGAAAGTGTTGCCAAAGACTAGAAAAGTGTCGCTAAAGCTCAAAAAAAATGTTACCGCATGAATTTTTAATTTTATTTTATAAAAATTTAAGTGTTAATTAAATTTATTATTTTAATTCATTAATAAATATTAAATATTTTAAAATAATAATCCGCGTACTCCCCGCCTAGGTTCCGATTAATCCTTGTTTAATCCCCACCTAGGTTCCCGGAAGCTCTAACCACCCGACTAGCGCCTAACGCATTTTAAAACACTGGTTACAAATCATGAGAAAGCTCCTTTTTTTTCATTTATTTACCAACTTCTAAAATTCCAGACGTTATGGAAAACAAATTTAATGCGTACTATTTTGCAAAACATTCAAAATGTTCTTTTTAAAGTTTATTCAAAATAAAAGGGTAATACACAAAAAATCCAATGTTTTGTATAAATAATTACTTTTTTATTTATTACTTAATTTAATTGTCAAAAGTGTATTATCAAGGTTTTGAATTTACATTTCTACCACCTTATGATAACCTCGTCGGATTTTATAATTATCTTATAGTTATTTCAAAACAACGTAATTTTTTTTATTTTTTTACCTTGATTTTATTATAGTTTATTTATAGTATTTACAATTAATGTAAACATGTTATATTTATGTGTTTTTATTTATTTATTGTATTTGAATTTATTTTTGATATAACAAAATCGCATTTTATAGTTATCTTATAGTTACCATATAATTTACTTATAGATATATTCAATATAACAAAATCGCATTTTATAGTTATCTTATAGTTAATTCAAATTGATGTAATTATGTTATATTTTTGCTATAG